>CM076903.1:7985407-8110697 GCA_039519145.1 Kokia cookei | reverse complement strand
TTATGGTAGGCATCAGTTCGAACATTGTCAAGGTCAACAAAACCTGTAGCGACGTTAAAGTCTGATATCAACATCTTAAAGTATCTACCAAGCAATTGAAAACACACAACATCTTGAGTTTCGACAGTTTGCAACTTAAGTTATGAAAGCAACTTACCAAGTGCTCGTTCAATTAATTTGTCTTATGTGTGTTAGCCTCATAGGATATCTTTAATCTCTTTAAGTTATATCCATTCACCCAAAATGGTCTTATTATATCACATGTTAACCATCACATCTTCTTCCATGAAAAATGTAAAGTGAACAGAAAAAGAAATAAACTAATGTAAAAATATAATCATATGTTTAAGCATACAAATAATAATGCTAGAATTGGGTGACTAGAATTCTTGTTAAAATAAAATACAATGGTAAAATAAAATAAAAGTAAAGTCCAAATAAACTAGACTTCTTTTATTTTATTTTAATTAGAATAAGTCATCTATTTTATTTTAATTAAAATAAGTCATCTATTTTATTTTAATTAGAATCTTGTTAAAATAAAATACAATGGTAAAATAAAATAAAAGTAAAGTCCAAATAAACTAGGCTTCTTTTATTTTATTTTAATTAGAATAAGTCATCTATTTTATTTTAATTAGAATAAGGTATTTCAACCTTACTATTTTACTTCTATTAGTTGTTGATTGGAATAAGGTTTTTCAACCTATAAATAGGCGTAGTAATCTCCTATTGTAATTGTTCCGATTTTCGACATTAGTGAATCTTCTTCTCCTCTTCTCGTGGTTTTTTCTCGAAAGGGTTTCCACGTAAAATCTATGTGTTCTTTCTTTACGTTTTCTTTGCGATATTTCTTTATTGTCGATATTTAATTTTATCAAATTGGTATCAGATCTTTTTGGGTTACTAGTCTCGATCATGATAATGGCGACATTAAAGTATAATATTCTGCTATTGGATCGTAACACCAGATTCGCATTGTGGTAGGTAAAGATGCAAGCAATTCTTGTGCAGATGGATTTGAAGAATCAAAAGGGAAAACAACCAGAACAATCCAGTGAAGCTGATGTAGTAGAAGACTACAGTGATGGTGAACTCCTACTTGCTTCTGTCGATAATTCTAAAGTGAGCGAGGAGTGGATCCTCGATTCTGGTTGCACCTTCCATATGAGTCCCAATCGGGATTGATTTACAACATATGAAGCTGTGTCTGAAGGTGTTGTTTTAATGAGAAATAATGCTTCATGTAAAATCGCAGGTGTTGGCATAATCAAAATAAAGATGTTTGATGGGGTCGTTAGAACTCTTAGTGGCGTGCGACATGTACCCGAATTGAAAAGGAATTTGATTTCGTTGAGTACTCTTGATTCAAAAGGACATAGGTACACAGCTGAAAGTGGGGTTCTAAAGATTAGTAAGGGTTCCCTCATTGTGATGAAAGGGCAGAGAAAGACTTCTAAATTATATGTTTTGCAAGGTTCAACTATTACTGGTGATGCTGCAGTCGCTTCCTCTTCCTTTTCAGATGATGATATTACTAGACTTTGGCATATGCATTTAGGACATATGAGTGAAAACGACATGGCAGAATTGAGTAAAAGAGGACATCTTGATGGGCAAGGCATTAGCAAATCGAAGTTCTGTGAGCATTGCATTTTTGGGATGCAAAAGAGAGTTCGATTCACCAAAGGAATCATAACACGAAAGGAATATTAGATTATATTCATTCTAATCTTTGGGGACCATCTAGAGTGCCTTCTAGAGGTGGAGCTAATTTTATGCTAACTCTTATTGATGATTTTTTGGAAAAGTTTGGGCATTCTTTCTGAAGCAGAAAAGCGATGTGTTTTCCGCATTCAAGTCTTGGAACTATGGTTGAAAAACAGACAGGAAAATAGATAAAACACCTCTGCACAGATAATGGCTTGGAGTTTTGTTCTGATGAGTTTAATGAATTATGCAAATAAGAAGGGATCATGAGACATTTGACAGTTCGTCATACTCCACAGCAAAATGGCATTGCAGAACGAATGAATAGAACAATCATGGAGAAGGTTCGATGTATGTTATCGAATGCTAATTTACCGAAGTCGTTTTAGGTTGAAGCAGCCTCTACTGCATTTTTTTTGATCAATTCCATCCACTGCCATTGAGAAAAAGACTCCACAAGAGAAATGGTTTGGTAAGCCTACTGATTATTCTGATATAAAGATTTTTGGGTGTCCTGCTTATGCATATGTTGATAATGAAAAATTGGAACCAAGATCCATTAAATGTGTTTTTCTTGGTTTTAAAGCTGGTGTAAAAGGGTATAAATTATGGTGTCCTGAAAATAGAAAAGTTGTGATTAGTAGAGATGTTGTTTTTGATGAAACTACTATGTTACCTAACTTATCTCTTAAAGACTCTTCCAGTAAAGAACAAAAAAAGCAGGTGGAGTTTCAGATTGATCTAATATCTACAACAGAGTCAACTTCTCAAGTTAGTACAGAAGTTCAGAATAGAGTCACTACATCACCACAATATTCTATTACCAAAAATAGACCTAGAAGAGAAATTAAACCTCCAAAGAGGTACGTTGAGGCTGATCTAGTAGCTTATGCTTTAAACGTGGCTGAATATATTGATGCAAATCAAGCGCCATCTACTTATTCCGAGACAGTAAGCTGTGAAGACTTAGAAAAGTGGATGATTGCCATGCAAGAAGAGATGGAATCACTCCATAAGAATAAAACGTGGGACTTAGTGAAGCTTGCAAAGGGTAAAAAGGCCTTTCGTTGTAAATGGGTATTCAAGAGAAAAGAAGGGATTCCAGGAATTGAAGAACCCAGATATAAAACAAGACTTGTTGCAAAAGGTTACAGTCAGATTCCCGGTGTAGACTTCACAGACGTGTTTTCTCCAGTTGTTAAACACAATTCGATTCGAGCCTTACTTGGTATTGTGGCCATGAATGATTTGGAGCTTGATCAGTTAGATGTAAAAACAACATTCTTGCATGGAGAACTTAAGGAAGATATTTACATGCAACAACTAGAGGGCTTTATAGTCTCAGAAAAGGAGGACTATGTTTGCTTGTTGAAAAAGTCCCTCTATGGTTTGAAACAGTCACCAAGTTAATGATACAAGAGGTTTGATTCTTTTATGAAATACCCATGATTTCAAAAGAAGCAATTTTGATAGTTGTGTTTATTTTAAGAAAAAAAGTGATGGTTTTTTTGTGTATCTACTCCTTTATGTTGATGACATGCTGATAGCAACAAAAGATAAAGAAGAGATAAGAAAGGTTAAAGCCCAACTTAGTGAATAATTTGAGATGAAAGATTTGGGAGCAACAAAGAAGATGCTTGGGATGGAGATTCTTAGAGATAGAAAGGCATGTAAGTTGTACCTAAGTCAGAAAGGGTACATTGAGAAAGTTCTTTGTAGGTTCAATATCCAGAGTGCCAAGCCTGTTAGTACTCCATTAGTAGCCCACTTTAGACTTTCTTCGGCTTTGTCTCCGCAATCAGATGATGAGATTGATTAAATGTCACGTGTTCCATATTCTAGTGCAGTGGGTTCTCTAATGTATGCTATGGTTTGCTCACGTCTAGATTTGTCATATGCAGTCAGTGTATTAGTAGATACATGGCGAATCCCGGTAAAGAACACTGGAAAGCAGTTTAGTGGATTTTGATATACTTACGAGGTACCACTGATGTTTGCTTACAGTTTGGAAGAACTAGAGACGGAGTCATTGGGTATGTTAATGCTGATTTTGCTCGAGACCTAGATAGGAGAAGATCTCTTACAGGGTATGTCTTTACATTTGGAGGTTGTGGAATTAGTTGGAAAGCTACTTTGCAAACTACTGTTGCTTTGTCTACCACTGAAGCTGAGTACATGGAGATAACCGAAGCTTGTAAAGAAGCTATTTGATTAAAAGGACTCTTTGGTGAATTAAATAAAGATCTTCAGATTGGTACAATATTTTGTGACAGTCAAAGTGCCATTTTCCTTACGAAAGATCAAATGTTTCATGAGAGAACAAAGCACATTGATGTTCGGCATCATTTTGTGCATGATATTATTGCTCGTGGAGATGTTGTTGTGAGCAAAGTTAGTACTCATGAAAATCCTGCAGATATGATGACTAAGTCACTTCCAATAACCAAGTTTGAGTATTGCATGGACTTGGTTGGTGTTCATTGTTGAAGAATACCCCTCAAGGGGTTTTGTGGAAGAGGTGGAGAACTTGTTCGTAGAGAATTCTTGTCAAGGTGGAGATTGTTAGAATTGGGTGACTAGAATTCTTGTTAAAATAAAATAAAAGTAAAGTCCAAATAAACTAGACTTCTTTTATTTAATTTTAATTAAAATAAGCCATCTATTTTATTTTAATTAGAATAAGGTGTTTCAACCTTACTACGTTACTTCTATTAGTTGTTGATTGGAATAAGGTTTTTCAACCTATAAATAGACGTAGTCATCTCCTCTTGTAATTATTCAATTTTCGACATTAGTGAATCTTCTTCTCCTCTGCCCGTGGATTTTTCCAGAAAGGGTTTCCACGTAAAATCTATGTGTTCTTTCTTTACGTTTTCTTTGCGATATTTCTTCATTGTCGGCATTTAATTTTATCAATACATGAATATGTTGTTCAAAAAATTTGGATGATAGAACTTTTATTTTAATTAGAATCTCGAATTTAATATTTCAATTCCCTTTAAAAGTACTAAATTGGAAGATGGTTTTTAATAAAAAAAACTATATATATTTAGATAAAGAAATTTTCAATAATTTTATCCAATTCAATTCAGAAACTCAGGAATGGTTTCGTTATGAGTTTAAACAAACAAAATTTTATCACATTTCGGCTCTTTGTATTTAAGTGTATAAAACCATTGAATTTATAGCCAAAGTTTATTAATACAAAGAATTAAAATGAAAAGAATTGTGTTTATATAATATGAATAAATATATCATTTACAATTGCATTGAATTGGTTGGTATCCTTTAAGCTTTGGCGCCAGGGGTTTCTGCGACAGGGGTGGAACATGGAACCGGGTTTAATTTGCCACTAGTTTTAGGCTTGACATTCAAACATGGGGATGTTGCGGGTTCAGTTCCAGTGGGCTTAATATCAATGTCCTCAAGTTCCACATTTTGACATGGAAAAGCACCGCTGCAAATAATCTTGACAGCTTCTGGAAGCGTAGATGTGCCATGGATGTTCTTGAAGCTAATATTGCTTAGTTTAACTTTTGAATAATGATTCAATGATCGATTAAATATTCACTCTATTAGGATTTTGATAAGAATGTACATACATTTATCTTGCATTTATTCCATGGGCAATATTTTTGATCAATTAGGATAGGGAAAGTGACATTAGTCATAGTAATATCCTCTAAATGTATATCTGATGCTGTCCCAGGATATTCGCCTGGCCAAGATTTGATTCGAACGCCATTCGAAGTATTAGTCATGGTGCACTTTGAGACTTTAATTCCCTCAATAGGCTCTTCATTTTGGAACTTTCCAAGACTATCGATACTTATGCCATGTCCTGGTCCACAAGTTGATCCATTGATGTCCATTTTTTTAGTGCCATCTCCTATAGAAATACAATCATCACCATTTTTAATGTTAGCGCTAATAATTTTGACCCTGTCTGATCGACCCATGTGAATCCCATCTGTGTTTGGGCTATTTGCCGGTGCCTCTACCTTAAAACCTTCCAATGTAATGTTTTTGCATCACAAGATATTATCGTGGAACTGTTTACTGTCTTTGCTAGTTATATCTTGTATCAATGCGTTGGTCAAAAGGTCAAACCTTATATTCTGTATAATTTTGGAGTTAACAAAGTAACACATAAAAAAAAGTGTCAGTCATAATTATATTTTAATAATAATAAGAAGAATAAAAAGAATTAAGAAATTCTGGCATGAGGAAGATACCTTACAATGGGAAGTGCGGGGCAAAAGTCATTTTCGGCGCAACCTTTCCTCTCATATGCAACAGTTCCTTGACCATCAAAAATTCCTTCGCCAAACAATTTGAAATTTACAATTCTACTGAAGCTAACCCATTCAGGTTCCTTGAAAGCTTTAGGGTCAATCGGAGCCTGTATAGTGCCTTGAACTTGAACTTCAATAGGAGCCTTGCAAGGACCTTCTAAGGTTACTTTTGTTAATAAATATTACCCTTTAGGAATCAAAATTGTTGATGGTGTTATAGAGGCACATGCTTCTTTCCAAGCATCCAACAATGGCTAAAATGAAATGAATAAAGACATCAGTTTGAAATATAATTTTTTACATATTTTCATCTTTGGGGTACAAAGTTTAGAGCAATTTTACTTGCCTTACTCAAATCTGTTTTCCCGTCACCTTTTGCACCAAAACTTGGCAACCAGATTGGCCTTTAGCGGTTGAAATGAATAACAATAAAAGTACAGACATGGCGGGAACAATATTAAGGTGTGGTGCCATATTTTTATTTGGTTCTGAAATTAAAGGAAGAATGGTTTTTCCTTTAGTTTTGTTCCAAATATATAGAAAGTTTGAGAAAATAACAACCAACCAAATATATTATAATTTAATCAATGTGGAAAAGTCATATGGCCAACCTTCAATTTCTATGATTAGCTTGTTTCTTTAATATCGACTTGGCATAGTTAGATAAATTTGTGGTCAATTTTTTCACAACTTGAATAATTCAAACTATGTGAAAGGACTTTATTATGGAAAGATTGAAAACAATTATTTTACATTTTGTCTTTAAAATAATATCTTTACTAGTTCGTGGAGAATGTAATTATGTTCCATTAAATTTATAAATGTTATTTCGAAAAATATAATCCTAATTATTCTATAAAAAATGTTGATACAAGAATGTGGTTTGGTGGTTGATGAAGGTTCACACCATATTGTCGAAAGTCATACTGGAGGTTTCTGGCACTCTTTTCAATCACTATTTTTTTAGCCCTATAACACCTAGCGGAGCTAACATTCACCCTAGACTTCACCCACGTAACAATTATTAGCGAAAACATGATGGGCATTTGACTTCTCTTTTGAAATAGATTTACTTTTAACTTTTACTTTCTTCAATTTCTCTAGAGCATCTTGTAATTTCTTATCATCATCCCCATCTAAAAAGTATCTAATTTCAAAAAGTATGCCTCTTCATCACCAACACCATCCCCTTCATTATCACCCTTTTTCGAATCCTCACCTTCACCTTTACCCTCATCCTCACCCCTCATTCTGGAAGATACAAAGTGACCATGAGATAAAATGGATCGAATTAGTGGGAAAATGTTTAACCTAAAAAGATGATGGACATTCTATGATAGTAACATGCATTTGACAACATCAATGGAGAAAGCTTTCCACGTTTAGCTTTTGTAATATTATAGATTGGAGAGATCGATCATGATACTTTTAGTGGATTGAATATACAACTAAATAAGTTATGAATTACAATTTAATAAAGCCCTAATATATATGTATGATCGATCCCTTTGCTAGCTCAATATAACTCTAAGCATATTGCATAATAAGAACAGATTCAACGTATGGATGAAAACGACATATTCGAAATAGATGGCATGAATTACAATTCGATGTAAATTCAATTTCTTGAGAACGAAAAAGATGACACGTAATTAAATTAATTACTTTGGCTTGTTATTTAATTGAATGAATAAAGTAAATAAATAAGTCCAAAGTGAAAATTAAATTATGTAGTTAATATAGTTATATTTTATTCAAATAATTAAATTGATTTGCATGTAAGTTCTAGTATTGAAAAGTTTTCAGGATTCTATCAAAATTTAAATTGGGTTTTGTAAATTAAGTAGTGGAAAGAGTTTAATTTAATTAAATAATTAATTTCAGAAAATTAATTCATGGAAGAATATATGCTATTGGGTTAGAAAATCATATGGTCTTGATTTTTTATTTAAGTCAATCGAGGTAAGCTCGTATAATTAAATTGGGCTAGGATTAGCCCAAATAGCCCATTAAGGTAAGTGTCAAAGAGAATTATCCATTGGAGTTGCTGGCCATGGATGAAAAATGTCCTAGCTAGACTTTAGTTCTTCTAAATTAATTGTTTTATTTACCCGGATATAAATATAACTCTTGCATATGTTTCTCTATCAACACCTAATTGATGTAAAAAACCAAGGATAATATGTACTAAGAGAAAACTTTGTTGAAATTTATTGAAAAATTAGTTAAATTCTATTTTCTTTGAACTCAAATAAATTCTATCTTTTTAGACTTTGGAATTTATATTTTTAAGATTATAATGACATTCATCTAGTGATAATAATTCAAGTATAGGAGTTGTTTTCGATTAGGTAGAACACAAAGAGCTCATTGAAATACCTCCTTGATTAGTCTCGGTTTACGTCTTGTTTTCAGTTTTGAGTAGGACGCAAAGAACTAGGTGCATAGCTCCTTGATAAGTCTCAATTAAAGTCTTGTGTTTGTTTTTTTTTCAGTTACGTCACATTCTCCAAGAATTAGAGATTTCAAGAATAGGGAATAAAATCATTCAGTAGAAAGGCTGAAGACATTGGACTACAATTCGAACTGATTAAAACAATGCAGGCATATCCAAAACCTTCCTCGCGATTTGAACATCTCCTGAGCCTTGGAACACAACTATTTAATTTGTCAAATTTATTACTTTAGATATCACAGTAAAGGCCTATTTTAGAAAAGAAATTAAAACTGTATTGTGCCTACCCTAGCTAGTTTTCTAAATATTTTTCCAACATGAACCTCGAATCAGAAAAGAAACCATGAATAAAATAGTTTCGAGCCAAACACACAAAGAAAAAGAGACTAACCTTCGAGAATCTAAAATCAAAAACTCCAAATCGCATCAACAAATTTCGTGATGTTTAAGAGATAATCTTAAAATGCCCAAACATTACGCATAATCTCGACATAAATATCGTTCCTTTCTACTAATGTCTTTATAGTTCCACAAAATTTTCTCTCATTCTCCATTTTGGGGTTCAATTTTTTTTTTGTATATGTAATAAGTAAACATAAAATGGTGCCATTAATAGATTCAGACATTGGAGAAGAAATACACTGTGCAAGTTTGTCGAAGAAGCTTGGGATCAGATTAGAAAATAACTAGGTTTGGTCGAGGATTGTAAAGACTAGGTAATTATTGGTGACCTATTCAATTTAGAAATTAGAAATTATTTTTGATTGTGTTGGAAACATTCGTTTAGAAAATGATTTTTTTGAGCAACAAAAACTTTAAAACTTTCTAAAACCAAGCAGTAATCATATTTATAGCGACAAACCCTTTTACCAAAATAATACTTGTGTTCTGGAATAGGCGGTCTAAATTGTTCCTCAGCACTCTACCAACACGATCTTCTCAACTATTCACAAACCTCGGCTAGTTAAAGTGTGGGCTTTAATCCATGAACAAATGAAAACTTTCTATTGATGTTGTAGTGGGAAATACCAATGTCTCTTTATGGGCCAAAAACTAAAAAGTAAACACTCAAAGTTAGATTTTTTTTTTTTGGATAATAAATCTCAATAAATTTTGACAGTGTCAATGCTTCACATCGTGTGTGGTTGACCAAGCCTATGAGCTCTATTTATAGAAAAATCGTAAGAGTCTTGGTCGAACAAGAAGAAGAAAAAGTAATAACATTTTAAGAGAGAATACACATAATTCTCTAGTAGAAATATCTATGGGCTTCAACACCCTCTCTTTAGAGCTAGGGTTGTTGCCCATCTTATGTGTGATGGGCTTATCTCATCTATTTGGTATAAGTATATGTCCTAGTTAGAAATTTAATCGATGCATATAATTTAACCAACCAAATAAACAATTTTCTATTTCCCAAAATATTACTTAATTAATTAATTGAAATAAATTTTACTGATTCACACAATTAAATTATTTTCCCAACCTAGTTCTAATTTTGTTAAATTCATGACAAGTTTACCACACTAGAATATATGAGTAAATCAATTTAATTATCTTGTTCAACAAAACTGCGCTAATTAATTATTTAACTTTCATTTCAAACATCAGTTAAGTGATTACTATTAATTAAAGAATAATTCGATTAAATTAATTTAGTTTCTAAGTTATCTCTCTCTTATAACAAGAAAATAAATTCACTACAGATAGTGATACATTCGATCTTTATCCGCAATTCATCATTTTTTTATTCATCTCAGCAATTCAAATGCAAACAGTCAAGGTTGAATAGAGCTAGTAGAGGGGCCTACTATATATATAAAATTAGAGCTCAAATAGTTTGTAATTAATTGCCATGACCAAGCTCTCCTTATTATATATCATTATGAAAGCAACTTACCAAGTGCTCGTCCAATTAATTTGTCTTATGTGTGTTAGCCTCATAGGATATCTTTAATCTCTTTAAGTTATATCTGTTCACCCAAAATGATCTTATTATATCTTATGTTAACCATCACATCTTCCTCCGTGAAAAATGTAAAGTGAACAGAAAAAGAAATAAACTAATGTAAAAATATAATCATATGTTTAAGCACACAAATAATACATGAATATGTTGTTCAAAAAATTTGGATGATAGAACTTTTATTTTAATTAAAATCTCGAATTTAATATTTTAATTTCCATTTAAAAGTACTAAATTGGAAGATGGTTTTTATAAAAAAAAACTATATATATTTAGTTAAAGAAAATTTCAATAATTTTATCCAATTCAATTAAAAAACTCAGGAATGGTTTCGTTATGAGTTTAAATGAACAAAATTTTATCACATTTCGGCTCTTTGTATTGAAGTGTATATTAAAACCATTGAATTTATAGCCAAAGTATATTAATAGAAAAGAATTAAAATGAATAGAATTGTGTTTATATAATATGAATAAATATATCATTTACAATTGCATTGAGTTTGTTGGTATCCTTTAAGCTTTGGCGCCAGGGGTGGAACATGGAACCAGGTTTAATTTGCCACTAGTTTTAGACTTGACATTCAGACATGGGGATGTTGCGGGTTCAGTTCCAGTGGGCTTAATATCAATGTCCGCAAGTTCCACATTTTGACATGGAAAAGCACCGCTGCAAATAATCTTGACAGCTTCTAGAAGCGCAGATGTGCCATGCATGTTCTTGAAGCTAATATTGCATAGTTTAACTTTTGATTTCGTCTGCATCAACACAATAATGGTTCAATGATTGATAAAATATTCACTCGATTAGGATTTTGATAAAAATGTACATACATTTATCTTGCATTTATTCCATGGGCAATATTTTTGACCAATTAGGACAGGGAATGCTGTCCCAGGATATTCGCCTGGCTAAGATTTGATCTGAACGCCATTCAAAGTATTAGTCATAGTGCACTTTGAGACTTTAATTCCCTCAACAAGCTCTTCATTTTGGAACTTTCCAAGACTACCGATACTTATACCATATATTGGTCCACAAGTTACTCCATTAATGTCCACATTTTTAGTGCTATTTCCGATAGAAATACAATCATCACCAGTTTTAATGTCAGTGCTAATAATTTTGACCCCGTCTGATCGGCCCATGTGAATCCCATCTGTGTTTGGGCTATTTTCCGGTGCCTCTACCTTGAAACGTTCCAATGTAATGTTTTTGCATCCCAAAATATTAACGTGGAACTGTTTACTGTCTTTGCTAGTTATATCTTGTATCAATGTGTTGGTCAAAAAGTCAAACCTTATATTCGGTTTAATTTGGGAGTTATCAAAGTAACACATAAAAAAAGGTGTTAGTCATAAAAAAGTCAAACCTTAAATTCTGTTTACTGTCTTTGCTAGTTATATCTTGTATCAATACGGGACAAAAGTCTTGTTCGGCGCAACCTTTTCTCTCATAAGCAACGGTTCCCTGGCCATTGAAAATTCCTCTGCCAGACAATTTGAAATTTTCAATTCTACTAAAGCTAACCCATTCAGGTTCCTTGAAAGCTTTAGGGTTAGTCGGAGCCTGTATAGTGCCTTGAACTTGAACTTCAATAGGAGCCTTGCAAGGACCTTCTAAGGTTACTTTTGTTAATAAATATGTCCCTTTAGGAATCAAAATTTTTGATGGGGTTACAGACGCACATGCTTCTTTCCAAGCATCCAACAATGGCTAAAATGAAATGAATAAAGACATCAATTTGAAATATAATTTTTTTCATATTTTCACCTTTGGGGTTCAAAGTTGAGAGCAATTTTGCTTGCGTTACTCAAATCTGTTTTCTCATCACCTTTTGCACCAAACTTGGCAACATCAATAGCACCTGATTCAACTCTAGCGGCTGAAATGAATAATAATAAAAGTACATACATGGCGGGAACAATATTAAGGTGTGGTGCCATATTTTTATTTAGTTCTGAAATTAAAGGAAGAATGGTTTTTCCTTTAGTTTTGTTCCAAATATATAGAATGTTTGAGAAAATTACAACCAACCAAATATATTATAATTTAATCAATGTGGAAAAGTCATATGGCCAAGCTTCAATTTCTATGATTAGCTTGTTTCTTTAATATCAACTTGGCATAGTTAGATAAATTTGTGGTCAATTTTTTCACAACTTGAATAATTCAAAATATGTGAAAGGATTTTATTATGGAAAGATTGAAAACAATTATTTTACATTTTGTCTTTAAAATAATATCTTTACTAGTTCGTGGATAGTATAATTATGTTCTGTTAAATTTATAAATGTTATTTCGAAAATTATAATCCTATTTATTCTATAAAAAATGTTAATACAAGAATGTGGTTTGGTGGCTGATGAATGTTCACACCATATTGTCGAAAGTCATACGAGTGGTTTTTGGCACTCTTTTCAAACACTATTTTCATGGCCCTGGACTTCACCCACGTAACAATTATTAGTGAAAAAATGATGTGCATTTGACTTCTCTTTTCAAATATATTTACTTTTAACTTTTACTTTCTTCAATTTCTCTGGAGCATCTTGTAATCTCTTATCATCATCCCCATCTAACAAGTAACTAATTTCAAAAAGTATGCCTCTTCATCACCAACACCATCTCCTTCATTATCACCCTTTTTCGAATTCTCACCTTCACCTTTACCCTCATCCTCACCCACCATTCTGGAAGATACAAAGTGACCATGAGATAAAATGGATCAAATTAGTGGGAAAATGTTTAACCTAAAAAGATGATGGGCATTCTATGATAGTAACATGCATTTGACAACGTCAATGGAGAAGCTTTCCACGTTTAGCTTTTGTAATATTATATACTGGAGAGACGGATCAAGGTACTTTTAGTGGATGAATATACAACTAAATAAATTCTGAATTACAATTTATTAAAGCCCTAGTATTATGTGATGATCCAGTTGCTAGCCTTCAATATGAGTCTGAGTGTGTAGGTTTGGTTAGGCCCGGATGACCATAAGAATTGATTTGATGAAAAAAACATATTGAAATAGATGGCATGAATTACAATTCGATGTAAATTCAATTTCTTGAGAACGAAAAAGATGACACGTAATTAAATTAATTCTTATAGTTTGTTATTTAATTGAATGAATAAAGTAAATCAATAAGTCCAAAGTGAAAATTAAATTACATAGTTAGTATAGTTGTATTTTATTCAGATAATTAAATTAATTTGCATGTAAGTTCTAGTATTGAAAAGTTTTCAGGATTCAATCAAAATTTAAATTGGGTTTTGTAAATTAAGTAGTGGAAATAGTTTAGTTTAATTAAATAATTAATTTCAAAAAATTAATTCATGGAAGAATTTATGCTATTGGGTTAGATAATCGTATGGTCTTGATTTTTTATTTAAGCTAAGAGGGTGTGCTCGTATAATTAAATTGGGCTAGGATTAGCACAGATAGCCCCTTAAGGTAAGGGTCAAAGAGAATAATCCCTTGGAGTTTTTGGCCATGGGATGGAAAATGTCCTAGCTTGACTTTAGTTCTTCTAAATTATTTATTTTATTTACTCAAATATAAATATAACACTTGCATATGTTTCTCTATCAACACCCAATTGATGTAAAAAAACCAAGGACAATATATACTAAGAGAAAACTTTGTTGAAATTTATTGAAAAATTAGTTAAATTCTATTTTCTTTGAAATCAAATCAGTTCTATCTTTTTATACTTTAGATTTATATATTTTTTTAAGATTATAATGACATTCATCTAGTGATAATAATTCAAGTATAGGACTTGTTTTCGATTGGGTAGAATACAAAGAGCTAGTTGAAATACCTCATTGATTAGTCTCGGTTTACGTCTTGTTTTCAGTTTTGGGTAGGACCCAAAGAGCTAGGTACATAGCTCCTTGATAAGTGTCAATTCAAGTCTTGTGTTTGATTTTTTCTGTGTTCTACACAATCGGAAACAAGTCCTATACTAGAATGATTTTTTCTATGTTCTACCTAATCGAAAACAATTCAACTCTATTGTGCCTACTGATGGGTGTCGAATCAACCAAATATAAATATTCCTACGAAAAATAATGCCAAAGCAGTAGTATAAGGTAGTAGAAAAGATTCCACAGGGACTGGTTGCTGTAATATACTCTCGTGTCTTCTTCTTGAACGTCGTGTCGAAGGGCGTGCCCACGACTTGTGATTGTCTCCTAACAAAATAAAAATAAATAAGTAGGGTTTAGAGATAAAATGTTAAACTAAAATAAAACGAAAATAAAATAATGTAATAAATTTTGATTCAAAATAATTAATCGAGATAAAAATGAGAAAAACTATATTTAATAAGCTTAGCCTCAGCCTCAGCCTCAGTTTTCTCCGAACTTGAATTGATCCTTGAAAATTAATCTTCCCTTTTTAATCAATAAGCTGGTTATAGCGCTTGAGAATGTCCCGACCATCAACTTTTCCTCTAGTAGTTGGTTTCGGTAGGCGACTCAACTAGAAACCGACCCTTGCCAAATGTCTAACCATGTCGCACGTACTCGTGATTTAAGATTAAAATAACCTTGGGCTCTAAAAAGCCCAACTCGGATTAATTGGCCTCAACCGCATGGGTCGTTTAAATCTGGTCTCTACCACCCTTGACGGAATCCAACTAGCTTTTCCCACTTGAACACACCAATGTGTTCGCGGGAACTCGAATGCAGCACGGCTGACTCGACTTCCCAACTGTACTCCAACCTTCCTCAACTCAACGCGCTTTTTTAATTGAAGTCGAATTAACTTTGAGGGACGAATTTGTACTATCCCATAAACCGTAGAGACAGTGAGTACCGATAAAAGATTTTTAGCACTGTTTCGTAACTCATGATTATTTCTTGACGGAGTGATAATCGGGCTAAGGCTAAAATGTGTTTAGTGGCACATGATTTTAATTATGCTTGATGGATGAATGTGGTGAATTGTTTGTGATTATGAAGGATGGAAATGGGGAAGGATTGAGAGAGCAATTAGACAAATTTGTAAAATGAATGAAAGTTAGAATAGAAATGGCAGACAACTCTGACGCAAAAGACAAGAGAAAATGGAGAAGGGAGAATTTCTCAATTACTTCACAAAATCCAAGTACATTTTTCAATTGAACCCAAGTAACCTTATTTATACACAATTGGGTTACTAAAAATAGCTTCAGTCCTCCTAAACTAAATTACCCTATTTACTTAAAATAAATAATTTTAGTCAAAATGAAATTAGGAAAATAACAAATTAAGTAAAAACAAAATAAAATAAACAACTTTGACTAAGCTTATTTTGACCATTTCAACTAGGAGTTGCTTTTGCAATTAAGCTCTCAAAGTCCCCCAAATCTGAATAGAGCCCATCTCTTCACACATGTCTTCAATTTAATCCACTTTTGCTTGCTTTTAGGTGAAGAAACACCAATATGTGTACCTGATAAGAAAATGTGGAAAATTGGAAGTACTTTCCTCAAAATTAATCCAAAATACACAAATAAATTGCTTAAATAATTTACTTATCAAAATCCCCCCTACTTAGCCTATGCTTGTCCTCAAGCATAATGTTTATTTTATATTAAAACTATTTGATAAAAAATTTAATGAATCCAAATTTCTTTTCTTAACTAAGTATCATGCAATAATTAAAGAAAATAAAAATAAATAATTACTTATATCTACTCAAACCACATTTTATAAACTTTCAAATATTATGAAATAGAATCAAACATTTCACAAAATTGCAATCTAATTACACTTGCTAAATAATTGTACCCAACTTTATTTAATATATACACATTTTCTTTCTTGATTTTTCTTGTATTTTTATTTGAGACTTAATCAAATCTTTTTATGCGAATTGAGATGACGAGCCAAGCACCTCAACTCGGTTACTCAATTTGAAAAGTTGGTAGCATATTTTTCAAGGTCGCTCGGTTAGTGGAGTGTTACAAGTTTTAGTTCGTCACTTGAATCTTTTTACGCGAATTGAGATGACAAGCCAAGCACCTCAACCCGGTTACTTAATTCGGTCACATTTTCGATTCTTCACTCGTAACCAAATCTAATTTATTTATTCACAACAAAATTTTATTTATTCACATGATTTGGGTACATTCTTAGGCAAGTCTAAAAAGTCTCTAATATTGTGAAAATATTTGACTTTTTCCATAATATTCTCAAGTTTATAAAATGCATGTTTGATTAAAATAAGCAACCATTTATTCATGATTTCTAAATTATTTAAATGAACCTAGCAATAAAAGAAAAATGCATTTGCAAAACCAATTATCAAATAGAATTAAAATAAAATAAACATATTGCAAGAAACAATATGGAATGACATGCATAATGAATCCCCCCTACTTAATCCCACATTTCCCTCAATGTGTAAATGTAAATAATGGAAAAAAATTGGGCAAAGTATACTCCCCATGTTTTTTATGAGGTGAAGGATGGTTTAGGCAGTTCGGGTTGGTTCTAACTGGTTCAATCTTGGGTGTATGTTTCAACACAAGGCAATACTGAAATTTGACAAGGCGTGCCCACGCCACGACTAATACTGGATTTTCGAAAAATGCCACTATGTACCCTGAAAATGACACGTGAAATGGATTCAAAGAAAATATTTATTCAACTGAAACTAAACTTGAAAATTAAAAATAAAAAAAAAATGAATTTGGGTTGCCTCCCAAACAACACTTTTGTTTAGCATCGTTAGCTCGACGAACTTAAATGTTATTCGTTTGGCATATTACGGGTCAATCTTTCCATTATGTGCACTTGGAAGTTCTCGTAGAAATGTTTCGACTTTCGCCCACTCTTCTCGAAACCCTTCCTGAGTTCTTCCAGTTTTTTCATAGTTTTGAGGTCTAAATTCCTACATAAGACAGTTTGTAACCCATCTACTTCACCATATTCAAAATGCAAATTCGTTAGTTGTTCAATAACATCAACACTAAAAACATTCGACATTGTACTGGGTCGGTCCATCGCTTCATAAACATTAAATTTGACAACCAGAGTCCCAGTACGAACATTAATCTTCGTATGAGCAGTGCTTAGGAATGGTCTTCCAAGTAGAATATCAGAAGATTTCTTCGAGTTATCGTCCCCATGTCAATGATATAGAAATCTGTAGGAAAGATTAACTCATTTACCTTAACGAGGACATCTTCCAATACCTCTTCTGGATACACACATGATCTGTCTGCCAATTGAATTATTACCTCTGTTTCTTTCAAGGGACCAGCATTTAGAGATTTAAAAATAGATAAAGGCATGACATTGATGGATGCTCCTAAGTCGCACATGGCTTTCTTAATGCCAACATTACCTATTTTGCAGGAAATTGAGAACATACCTTGGTCCTTACACTTGGGTGGAATTTTCTTCTGTAACACAACGGAGACGTTTTCTCCCATATTCACCCACTCATTTCCTTGAAGCTTCTTTTTCCCAATGCATAATTCTTTCAAGAATTTTGCATAGCACGGAACCTGTTTAATTGCATCGAGTAAAGGAATATTGATTTTTACCTTTCGAAACGTCTTTAAAATTCCTTTCTCTTCTCGTTCCTTTTTGCATTGGGCGAGCCTTCTTGAAAATGAGGGTTGTACAACAAGTGGTTTTGGTGGTGCCAACTCCATTGGAGCTTCTGAATCTGGTTTCTTTTTTTTACGTTCAATGTCGTGGGCATGACTCGTGCCAGTTCTAAGATCGTACCACTCCTTAATGTAATAGCGCTTGCATTATGTCGAGAGTTTAGTTCCATTTAGGACGATAGCCTTCCTTAAGACTCCAAACGGCTAACCTTGAGTGCCAGCGTACTCATCTGCTTGTCTATCTCCTATAAATGCAAGTTAATCTTTTCTTGAAAATTTTCAGTACTAGTGGTTAACCTTTCGACAATAGCTTCCAAGGATATCTTAGGAGGTGGTAGCTACTGATTCAGATGTGGGCTCTGTTGATACAACTGATTGAATCGAGGATTCGATCCATAACTTAGATTTGGATAGTCCTTCCACCCTACATTGTATATGTTCGAATAGGGATCGTACTGTCTTTGGGGTGGACTTGGAAAATTTTCGATAGCATTTTCTTGTTCTGTCGAATCCTTATGTAAGATTGGACATGAGTCCATCGAGTGATTTGACATGGTACAAATTTCGCATAACTTAGCTAGGTTTGACTTATCTACAAGCAAACTCTGCACAATATTAGTGAGTTTATCTATTTATTTTCTAAAGTCAGAGTACTTAACCCATGAACTCGTCTCATGGGTTCTATAGCCGGTCAAAATTTTTGAGAGTTTGCAGCCATCGTTGAAATCAACTCCCTAGCTCTTTGAGGGGTCAGGTTGACAAGCTCTCCTCTGCATCGATCATCTTCAACTCCATGGGGAGTAATCCCTTGTAGCAAAACTGCAATATTGACTGTTTAGAAAGTCTGTGTTGTAGGCAACTTGCGCACAACTTTTTATACTGCTCCCAATAATCGTGCTGGTGGAAAGAACCTGTCAAGATATAAACGAGACATATCAGCCCATGTATTAACAGATCCCGGTGGTAAATAAAATAACCACTCTCTAGTAGAGTCAGCTAATGAAAAAGGAAATGCACGAAGTTTAATTTGGTCTTTGGTTACTTCCTGAGGTTTCTTGCTCGTGTAAACCATGTGGAATTCCTTCAAGTGCTTGTCCAGGTTCTCATTTTGAACCCTGCTAAAAGTGGGCAATAGATGGATTAAGCCCGACTTTAATTCGAACGGTGTTCCTCCCGTTGGATAAGTTATACACAATGACTGTTGTTCATCTGGTGCTGCTGCAAGTTGATTAATAATCTGATCTTCCATTTTATTTATTTCCTCAACACCAAATATTTCCCTAGTGAAAGTTTCTTCTTTAAACTCTGTTTGTAGACATTTTTCGTGAGCTTCTTTTCTCAACCTTCGGGCTAATTTCTCTATCTCCGGAACAAAGTCGTTGAGAGGTGTTTGTCATAAAGAAAAACAAAGGAAAGTTAGAAAAATGTTACTTGTCCCCGACAATGGCGCCAAAATTTGATGGGTGTTGAATCCACCAAATATAAATATTCCTACGACAAATAAAAACAATAGTATTAGGCAGTAGGGTCAATTCAATAGGGACTGGTTGCTGTAATCTAATGTTGTGTCTTCTTCTTAAACGTCGTGCTGAAGGGCGTGCCCACGACTTGTGATTGTCTCCTAACAAAATAAAAATAAATAAGTGAGGTTTAGAGATCAAGTGTTAAACTAAAATAAAACGAAAATAAAATAATGTAATAAATTTTGATGCAAAATAATTAATCGAGATAAAAATGAGAAAAACTATATTTAATAAGCTTAGCCTCAGCCTCGGTTTTCTCCGAACTTGAATCGATCCTTGAAAATTAATCTTCCCTTTTTAATCGATAAGCTGGTTATAGCCAAAGTTTACTAATATAAAAGAATTAAAATGAAAAGAATTGTGTTTATATAATATGAATAAATATATCATTTACAATTGCATTGAATTTGTTGGTATCCTTTAAGCTTTGGCGCTAGCGGTGGAACATGGAACCGGGTTTAATTTGCGACTAGTCTTAGGCTTGACATTCAAACATGGGAATGTTGCAGTTTAGTTCCAGTGGGCTTAATATCAATGTCTGCAAGTTCCACATTTTGACATGGAAAAGCACCGCTGCAAATAATCTTGACAGCTTCAGGAAGCGCAGTTGTGCTATGGATGCTCTTGAAGCTAATGTTGCTTAGTTTAACTTTTGATTCCGTCTGCATCAACACAATAATGATTCAATGATCGATTTAATATTCACTCTATTAAGATTTTGATAAGAATGTACATACATTTATCTTGCATTTATTCCATGGGCAATATTTTTTTATCAATTAGGACAGGGAAAGTGACATTAGTCACGATAATATCCTCATGTTAGAATTGGGTGACTAGAATTCTTGTTAAAATAAAATACAGTGGTACAATAAAATAAAAGTAAAGCCCAAATAAACTAGACTTCTTTTATTTTATTTTAATTAGAATAGGTCATCTATTTTATTTAATTAGAATAAGGTGTTTCAACCTTACTACGTTACTTCTATTAGTTGTTGATTGGAATAAGGTTTTTCAACCTATAAATAGGCGTAGTCATCTCCTCTTGTAATTATTCGATTTTTGACACTAGTGAATCTTCTTCTCCTCTGGCCGTGGTTTTTTTCCCAAAAGGGTTTCCACGTAAAATTTGTATGCTTTTTTCCCCGTTTTCTTTACGATATTTTTTCATTGTCGATATTTAATTTTATCAAATTGGTATCAGAGCTTTTCGGGTTAGTAGTCTCGATTACAATAATAGTGACATTGAAGTATGATATTTCGCTGTTGGATCGCAACAACAGATTCGCGTTGTGGAAGGTAAAGATGCAAGCAGTTCTTGTGCAGATGGAGGAAGAGAATCAAAAGGGAAAACAACTAGAACAATCCGATGAAGCTGATGTAGTAGAAGACTACAGTGATGGTGAACTCCTAGTTGCTTTTGTCGACAATTCTAAAGTGACGAGGAGTGGATCCTCGATTCTGGTTGCACCTTCCATATGAGTCCCAATCGGGATTGATTTACAACATATGAAGTTGTGTCTAAAGGTGTTGTTTTGATGGGAAATAATGCTTCATGTAAAATTGCAAGTGTTAGCACAATCAAAATAAAGATGTTTGATGGGGTCGTTAGAACTCTTAGTGGTGTGCGACATGTACTAGAATTGAAAGGAATTTGATTTCATTGAGTACTCTTGATTCAAAAGGACACAGGTACACAACTGAAAGTGAGGTTCTAAAGATTAGTAAGGGTTCCCTCGTTGTGATGAAAGGGCAGAGAAAGACTTCCAAATTATATGTTTTGCCATGTTTAACAATTACTGGTGATGCTGCAGTCGTTTCCTCTTCCTTGTCAGATGATGATATTACTAGACTTTGGCATATGCGTCTAGGGCATATGAGTGAAAACAGCATGGCAGAATTGAGTAAAAGAGGACTTCTTGATGGGCAAGGCATTAACAAACTGAAGTTCAATGAGCATTGCGTTTTTGGGAAGCAAAAGAGAGTTTGATTCACCAGAGGAATCCATAACACGAAGGGAACATTGGATTATATTCATTCTGATCTTTTGGGACCATCTAGAGTACCTTCGAGAGGTGGAGCTAATTATTTGCTAACTCTTATTGACGATTTTTCCAGAAAAGTTTGGGCATTCTTTCTGAAACAGAAAAGTGATATGTTTTCCGCATTCAAATCTTGGAAAACTATGGCTGAAAAATAGACAGGAAAATAGATAAAACACCTCCGCATAGATAATGGCTTAAAGTTTTGTTCTGATGAGTTTAATGAATTGTGCAAATCAAAAGGGATCATGAGACATTTGACAGTTCGTCAAACTGCACAGCAAAATGGCGTTGCAGAACGAATGAATAGAACAATCATGGAGAAGGTTCGATGTATGTTGTCGAATGCTAATTTATGGAAGTCGTTTTGGGATGAAGCAGCCTCTACTGCATATTTTTTGATCAACCGATCTCCATTCGTTGCCATTGAGAAAAAAACTTCACAAGAGATATAGTCTGGTAAGCCTGCTGATTATTCTGATATAAAGATTTTTGGGTGCCCTGCTTATGCTTATGTTGATAATGGAAAATTGGAACCAAGATACATTAATTGTGTTTTTCTTGGTTTTAAAGTGGTTTAAAAGGGTATAAGTTATGGTGTCCTGAAAATAGAAAAGTTGTGATTAGCAGAGATATTGTTTTTGATGAAATTGCTATGTTACCTAACTTATCTCTTGAAGACTCTTCCAGTAAAGAACAATAAAAGCAGGTGGAGTTTCAGATTGATTCAGTATCTACAACAGAGTCAACTTCTCAAGTTAGTACAGAAGTTCAGAATAGAGTCACTACATCACCACAATATTCTATTACCAAAAATAGACCTAGAAGAGAAATTAAACCTCCGAAGAGGTATGTCGAGGCTGATCTAGTAGCTTATGCTTTAAACGTGGCTGAAGATATTGATGCAAATCAAGAGCCATCTACTTAGTCCGAGGCAGTAAGCTGTGAATACTCAAAAAAGTGAATGATTGCCATGCAAGAAGAGATGGAATCACTCCATAAGAATAAAACATGTGACTTAGTGAAGCTTTCAAAGGGTAAAAAGGATGTTCGTTGTAAATGGGTATTCAAGAGGAAAGAAGGGATTCTAGGAATTGAAGAACCTAGATATAAAGCAAGACTTGTTGCAAAAGGTTACAGTCAGATTCTCGGTGTAGACTTCACAGACGTGTTCTTTCTAGTTGTGAAACACAGTTCGATTCAAGCCTTGGTATTGTGGCCATGTATGATTTGGAGCTTGATCAGTTAGATGTAAAAATAATGTTCTTGCATGGAGAACTTGAGGAAGATATTTCCATGCAACAACCAGAGGGCTTTATAGTCTCAGCAAAGGAGAACTATGTTTGCTTGTTGAAAAAGTCCCTTTATGGTTTGAAACAGTCACCAAGGAAATGATACAAGAGATTTGATTCTTTTATGGCTACCCATGGTTTCAAAAGAAGCAGTTTTGATAGTTGTGTTTATTTTAAGAAAAACGGTGATGGTTCTTTTGTGTATCTACTTCTTTATGTTGATGACATGTTGATAGCAGCAAAAGATAAAGAAGAGATAAGAAAGGTTAAAGCCCAACTTAGTGAAGAATTTGAGATGAAAGATTTGGTAGTAGCAAAGAAGATGCTTGGGATGGAGACTCTTAGAGATAGAAAGGCATGTAAGTTGTACCTAAGTCAGAAAGGGTACATTGAGAAAGTTCTTTGTAGGTTGAATATGCAAAGTGCCAAGCCTGTTAGTACTCCATTAGCAGCCCACTTCAGACTTTCATCGACTTTGTCTTCGTAATCAGATGATAAGATTGATTACATGTCACGTGTTCCATATTTTAGTGCAATGGGTTCTCTAATGTATGCTATAGTTTGCTCACGTCTAGATTTATCATATGCAGTCAGTGCAGTTAGTAGATACATGGTGAATCCCGATAAAGAACACTGGAAAGAAGTTTAGTGGATTTTGAGGTACTTATGAAGTACCATTGATGTTTGCTTACAGTTTGGAAGAACTAGAGATGGAGCCATTGGGTATGTTAATGCTGATTTTGCTGGAGACCTAGATAGGAGAAGATCTCTTACAGGGTATGTCTTTACATTGAGGGTTGTGTAATTAGTTAGACAGCTACTTTGCAAACTACAGTTGCTTTGTCTACCATTGAAGCTGAGTACATGGCGATTACCGAGGCTTGTAAAGAATCTATTTGGTTAAAAGGACTCTTTGGTGAATTCAATAAAGATCTTTAGATTGGTACAATATTTTGTGACAGTCAAAGTGTCATTTTCCTTACGAAAAATCAAATGTTTCATGAGAGAACAAAGCACATTGATGTTAGGTATCATTTTGTGCATGATATTATTGCTCGTGGATATGTTGTTGTGAGCAAAGTTAGTACTCATGAAAATCCTGCAGATATGATGACTAAGTCACTTCCCATAACCAAGTTTTAGTATTGCTTGGACTTGGTTGGTGTTCATTGTTGAAGAATACCCCTTAAGGGGTTTTGTGGAAGAAGAGTAGAACTTGTTCATTGAGAGTTCTTGTTCGTAGAGAATTCTTGTCAAGGTGGAGATTGTTAGAATTGGGTGACTACAAATCTTGTTAAAATAATTACAGTGATAAAATAAAATAAAAGTAAAGTCCAAATAAACTAGACTTCTTTTATTTTATATTAATTAGAATAGGTCATCTATTTTATTTTAATTAGAATAAGGTGTTTCAACCTTACTACGTTACTTCTATTAGTTATTGATTGGAATAAGGTTTTTCAACCTATAAATAGGCGTAGTCATCTCCTCTTGTAATTATTCGATTTTGACATTAGTGAATCTTCTTCTCCTCTACCTGTTGTTTTTTCCCGAAAGGCTTTCCACATAAAATCTGTGTGTTTGTTTCCCCGTTTTCTTTGCGATATTTCTTCATTGTTGACATTTAATTTTATCACCTCAAAATGTATATTTGATGCTGTCCTAGGATATTCACCTGGCCAAGATTTGGTTCGAACGCCATTCGAAGTATTAGTCATGGTGCACTTTGAGACTTTAATTCCCTTAACAGGCTACTTTAATTCCCTTAACAGGCTCTTCATTTTGGAACTTTCCAAGACTATCGATACTTATACCATGTCCTGGTCCACAAGTTACTCCATTGATGTCCACATTTTTAGTGCCATCTCCTATAGAAATACAATCATCACCAGTTTTAATGCCAACGCTAATAATTTTGACCTCGTCTGATTGGCCCATGTGAATCCCATCTGTGTTTGGGCTATTTGCCGATGCATGTACCTTGAAACCTTTCAATGTAATGTTTTTGCATCCCAAAATATTAACGTGGAACTGTTTACAGTCTTTGCTAGTTATATCTTTTATCAATGCGTTGGTCAAAAAGTCAAACCTTATATTCTGTTTAATTTTGGAATTAACAAAGTAACTCATAAAAAAAAAGGTGTTACTCATAATTATATTTTAATATTAATAAGAATAAAGAAATTTTGGCATGAGGGAAGAAACCTTACAATGGGAAGTGCGGGACAAAATTCATGTTCGGCGCAACCTTTCCTCCATAAGCAACGGTTCCCTGACCATCGAAAATTCCTCCGCCAGACAATTTGAAATTTTCAATTCTACTAAAGCTAACCCATTAAGGGTCCTTGAAAGCTTTAGAGTCAGCCGAAGCCTGTATAGTGCCTTGAACTTGAACTTCAATAGAAGCCTTGCAAGGACCTTTTAAGGTTACTTTTGTTAAAAAATATGTCCCTTTAGGAATCAAAATTGTTAATGGGGTTACAGTGGCATATGCTTCTTTCCAAGCATCCAACAATGGAAAAAATGAAATGAATAAAGACATTAGTTTGAAATATAATTTTTTTCATATTTTCAGCTTTAGGGCACAAAGTTGAGAGCAACTTTACTTGCCTTACTGAAATCCGTTTTCCTGTCACCTCTTGCACCAAACTTGGCAACATCAATAGCACCTGACTGAACTTTAGCAATTGAAATGAATAATAATAAAAGTACAGACATAAGGCCAAGTTTTGTTCTAATATTAAGGTGTGGTGCTATATTTTTATTTGGTTCTGAAATTAAAGAAGGAATGGTTTTCCCTTTAGTTTTGTTCCAATTATATAGAAAGTTTGAGAAAATAACAACCAACCAAATATATTATAATTTAATCTGTGTGGAAAAGTCATAAGGCCAAGCTTCAATTTATATGATTAGCTTGTTTCTTTAATATCAACTTGCCATAGTTATATAAATTTGTGGTCAATTTTTTGAGAACTTGAATAATTCAAACTATGTGAAAGGATTTTATTATGGAAAGATTGAAAAGAATTATTTTATATTTTGTCTTTAAAATAATATCTTTACTAGTTCGTGGAGAATAAAATTATGTTCCGTTAAATTTATAAATGTTATTTTGAAAAATATCATCCTAATTATTCTATAAAAAATGTTGATACAAGAATGTGGTTTGGTGGTTGATGAAGGTTTACACCATATTGTCGAAAGTCATACTGGTGGTTTCTGGCACTCTTTTCAATCACTGTTTTCTTGGCCCTATAACACCTAGTTGAGCAAACATTCGCCCTGGACTTCACCCACGTAACAATTATTAGTGAAAACATGATGGGCATTTGACTTCTCTTTTCAAATAGATTTACTTTTAACTTTTACTTTCTTCAATCTCTCTAGAGTATCTTGTAATTTCTTATCATTATCCCCATTTAATAAGTATCTAATTTCAAAAAATATACCTCTTCATCACCAATACCATCCCCTTCATTATCACCCTTTTTCGAATCCTCACCTTCACCTTCACCCTCATCCTCACCCCTCATTCTGGAAGATACAAAGTGACCATGAGATAAAATGGACCGAATTAGTAGGAAAATGTTTAACCTAAAAAGATGATGGGCATTCTATGATAGTAACATGCATTTGACAACGTCAACAGAGAAAGCTTTCCACATTTCGCTTTTCTAATATTTTATATTGGAGAGACCGATCAAGGTACTTTTGTGGATTGAATATACAGCTAAATAAATTCTGAATTACAATACATTAAAGACGAAACTATATATGTATGATCGATCCCTTTGCTAGCTCAATATAACTATAAGCAGTTTGCATAATAAGAACTTATTCAACGTATGGATGAAAACGACATATTCGAAATAGATGGCATGAATTACAATTTAATGTAAATTCAATTTCTTGAGAACGAAAAAGATGACACATAATTAAATTAATGCCTTTGGTTTGTTATTTAATTGAATGAATAAAGTAAATAAATAAGTCCAAAGTGAAAATTAAATTATGTAGTTAATATAGTTATATTTTATTCAGATAATTAATTTAATTTGCATGTAGGTTCTAGTATTGAAAAGTTTTCAGGATTCTATCAAAATTTAAATTGGATTTTGTAAATTAAGTAGTGGAAATAGCTTGTTTAATTAAATAATTAATTTCAAAAAATTAATTCATTAAAGAATATATGCTACTGGGTTAAATAATCGTATGGTCTTGATTTTTTATTTAAGCCAAGAGGGTAAGCTCGTATAGTTAAATTGGGCTAGGATTAGCCCAAATAGCCTATTAAGGTAAGAGTCAAAGGGAATTATCCTATGGAGTTGCTGGCCATGGGATGAAAAATGTCCTAGCTAGACTTTAGTTCTTCTAAATTAATTATTTTATTTACCCGGATATAAATATAACTCTTGCATTTGTTTCTCTATTAACACCCAATTGATGTAAAAAAACCAAGGACAATATATACTAAGTGAAAACTTTGTTGATATTTATTGAAAAATTAGTTAAATTCTATTTTCTTTGAACTCAAATCAATTCTATCTTTTTAGACTTTGGAATTTATATTTTTAAGATTATAATGACAATCATCTTGCGATAATAATTCAAGTATAGGAGTTGTTTTCGATTGGATAGAACACAAAGAGCTAGTTGAAATACCTCCTTGATTAGTCTCGGTTTACGTCTTGTTTTCAGTTTTGAGTAGGACGTAAAGAGCTAGGTGCATAGCTCCTTGATAAGTCTCAATTCAAGTCTTGTGTTCGATTTTTTCAGTTACGTCACACTCTCCAAGAATATGAGATTTCAAGAATGAGGAATAAAATCGTTCAGTAGAAAGGTTGAAGACATTGGACTACAATTCGAACCGATTAAAACAATGTAGTCATATCCCAAACCTTCCTTACGATTTGAACATGTCCTGAGCCTTGGAACACAACTGTTTAATTTATCAAATTTATTACTTTAAATATCATGGTAAAGGCCTATTTTAGAAAATAAATTAAAACTCTATTGTGCTTACCCTAGCTAGTTTTCTATATATTTGTAACACCCAAAATCAGAACATCGACGCCAATTAGGATTTTCGATGTTTTACTGTTAAATTTCACTATTCATCTTATCATTAAATTATACAACCTCGTTTATTAAAATAATACACTTCACATGTTGCACATCATCATTTAAACATAAACACAAATCAACAAGGGTAAAAAAGGTATTTTTAAATACTTTGGGAGGCTTCTACCAGTACTTGATGGTAAAGTGTCGGTAGTAGCTCTGTCAGAAAAACAATTCCAAAATGATGCAGATTTCTACCGGTACCTGTACTAGTTCTACCGATACAAGTATAATTTCTACAGATACATGTCATGCGTCTACCGATACTAAAAACTCCAGAGGGCTATAATTCCCACCCTGCAACTTCTACCGATATAAGTATGCAAACTACCGATACATCTATAGATACAACTACCGATACTCACAATTCAATTACCGATACAACTCAAGTCAGTGTACAACCTCTCTCCTACCCTATACTTCTACCGAAACATACATGGGTTCTACCGGAACAAGTATGCAAAATCTCAAGATTTATACCGAACACAAGTTCATTAACTTCATACATACACAACTTTAATTATGCACTTAAGTAAACACAATTACATGATTTATATTAATACAAAGTACTTAAAGTCTACTTTCAACATTTCACCAAAATATAACAAAGTTTTTCACAAACTCATTGTATAAAGCGAAGGGTAATATTATCCTAGTACATGCCATATTAACCAAGTGATGTAAAAGTCTACCGAACAACTCCGGGATAGTGTGATGCTCCAAGATGATCTGATCTCCTAATAGCAAAATTAAATCTACAAAACAATAGCAAATTTCACAGGTAAGCACTTCTTAGCTTAGTAAGTCCATAATGTTAAATACATTTACCAACTTCAAGAGTTTGTAAATCAAATCAACTGAATTGATTAAACCGTATCCATTAAGGTAAGTTTTAATTTGCATTTAATACTCACGATGAAACAGAGTCATCGAACCTTTAATCCGCCATGAATTTCACTTCATTCATATACTCACGATGACACATAACCACCAGACCTTATAATCCGCAAGGGATTCATATACTCACGATGACACAGAGTCATCGGACCTCTTAATCCGCAAGGGATTCATATACTCATGATGACACAGAGTCATCGAACCTCTTAATCCGTAAAGGATTCAGATACTCATAATGACTCATAATCATCGGACCTCTTCGTTTATGGCTCAAAGCCCTTTTGCCTTACGTTTTTCCTTTATTCTCATCTTTCACGAATTCGATTACCATTTCATCACAATACAATAGTTTACATTACAAGAATATGCAGTTTAAATTAGTATTGAACCATACGAACTTACAGGGCTAGATTGCAGTAGTGGATTCCAGGGACTATTTCGCTAATTTTCCTTTTCCACGATCGATGGCACAATCGTACTCTACATTCACAAATCATTAAATTTCTCACATTAAATCACACAATTAATTCACTTAACAGAATCAAACCCCTATTTGGTAAAATTATAATTTTACCCTTAATACTTTCTTTTTATTCAATTTAGTCCTTTCGACACAAAACATGCAAAATACCCCCTTTCTCCTCAATCCATACCAGCCGAACATTCATAGTCATCATACAAACCTATACTAATCCATTTATTTCACAAGTACCTCAATATCACCATTTTAACAATTAAGTCTTTAAACCTTAATTTCATCAAAAATCACTTTACAAAAAGATCCAACCCAATCATCAAGCATTCAGAACTATCAAAAACTTTCAAGAACTAGCATATTCAACAATGGTAAGATCCACAACATTTGACGGATTCACAAATTAGTCCTTTCATAAGCTAGATTAAGCTAATACGGACTCGAAAACATAAAAATTACTAAAGAAATCTCACCAAATCAAAGACTAAACTTGGCAGACTCTTCTTCTTTCTTCTCTAGGGTTTTCTTTTGTTTCAAGGTTGAAGAAGATGATTAAAATCGTCCAAATTATCATTTATTTAATCTTTACTTATTTATTTGCATTTTACCAAAATACCCTTAATGAATTAACATGATTACCACCGAATAAGGATCCATAACCGTCCACTATACCTTGCTAAGGTATATTTACTCATTAAGGACTCTTTCTAAGTCATTCCTCTACAATTTAGGATGTTCGGTTGATGATTCCTACATTTTGTGACTTTTACGATTCAGTCATTTTTACTTAATTAACTATTTAAACATTAAAATTTCATAACCAAATTTTAATACAAAGCTAACGAAGTTGTAATTATTTAAGTAAATAAATTTCCAACTCGACCTGTCGGATTTGTGATCCCGAAATCACTATTTTCAACACCATTGAAAATCGGGCTATTACAACTCTCCCTCCTTTAGAGAAATTTTGTCCCGAAATTTCTTACTAGTGAACAGAGTAGGATATTGTGATTTCATCAAAGTCTCTATTTCCCATGTAGCTTCCTCAAGCTCGTCTCGGTTCCATAAAACTTTTACCAATGGTACCCTCTTGTTTCGCAGTTCTTTTACCTCACGAGCCAGAATCTTAATCGGTTCTTCAGAATACGACAAATCTAGTTGTATCTCAACCTCACAAGGTGAAATCACTTGTGAAGGATCCAACCTGTACTGTCTTCGCATCAAAACATGAAACACATTATGAATCTTCTCTAATTCAGGTGGTAAAGCCATCTTATATGCCACAAGACCAACTCGTTCAATGATCTCATATGGCCTAATAAATCGTGGACTCAACTTTCCTTTCCTGCCAAACCTTAGCACTTTCTTCCAAGGTAAAACTCTCAAGAAGACTTGATCTCCCACTACAAATTCTATATCTTTCCTTTTAAGATCTGCATAGGACTTCTGCCGGTCAGATGCTGCTTTCAAACAGTCGCGAATCACCCGTACCTTATCTTCGATCTCATGAATCAAATCGGTTCCAACCAACTTAGATTCGCTTAACTCTGACCAATACAAAGGTGTTCTGCATTTTCTACCATACAATGCTTCAAACAGAGCCATTTTAATACTTTGATAGTTGTTGTTATAAGAAAACTCCACCAATGGTAGATACTTTTCCCAGCTACCCTCAAATTCAAGTATACAGCACTGTAGCATGTCTTCAAGAATTTGTATCACCTGTTTTGACTGACCATCTGTCTATGGATGATATGCAGTACTAAAATTCAGTCTGGTTCCTAAAGCTTCATGCAACTTACCCCAAAACCTCGAGGTGAAACATGGATCTCTGTAAGAAGTAATAGATGCTGGTACACCATGTAGTCATACTATCTCAGATACATAGTTCAGCCAACTTCTTTAGTGGAAAGTCCACTCGGATAGGAATAAAGTGAGCCGATTCTATCAATCTGTCAACTATAACCCAGATAGAGTCTTTCTTCCTCGACGTCACAGGTAATCCTGTAACAAAATCCATAGTGACGCATTACCATTTCCACTCAAGAATAGTAATAGGTTGTAACAGTCCAAACGGTACCTAGTGTTCGGCTTTTACTTGCTGAAACACTAAACATTTAGTCATAAAATCTGAGATTTCTCATTTCATACCCGGCCACCAATACATCTTCTTTAGGTCGTTATACATTTTCACACTACCTGGATGAATGAAGTAAGTACTAGTGTGAGCCTCTGACAGAATGTCCCGTCTCAAGTCAGAACTAGAGGGAATGCACACTCTATCCCAAAAATACAACATACCATCCTCATCAACAGTAAACCCACTGGTTGCATCATTCCGCATTTGTTCTTTTCTAGCCTTAAGCTTTGAGTCATCCTCCTGCAACTCTCGTATCCGCTGTATGAATAGCAGTCTCATCTGAAGTTCTGCTGTAACAGAACCTTCACCCTCAAGTGACAAATGAGCATTCATTACTCTCAATGCAAATAATTATTTCTGTTTCAAAGCATCAGCCATAACATAAGCCTTTCTCGGATGGTATTCAATTACCAAATCATAGTCTTTTAATAATTCCAACCACCGACGTTGCCTCAAATTTAGTTCTTTTCGAGTCATTAGATACCTTAAACTTTTATAATCTGTGAATATGTGACACTTCTCCCCGTATAAATAAAGTCGCCAGATCTTCAAAGCAAACACAATGGCAGCTAACTCTAAGTCGTGGGTCTGATAGTTCCATTCATGCAGTTTTAATTGTCGAGAGGCATAAGCTATTACCTGTCCTATTTGCATCAAGACATAACCGAGGCCATTTATAGATGCATCACTATATACAACAAAACTTTTTACCCGTTTTAGGTTGTGTCAATACCGGAGCTCCTGTCAACAATTTCTTCAGCTGATCAAAACTCTGCTGACACCTTTCTGACCACACAAACTGAATATTCTTCTGTAGTAATTTTGGCATTAGCAAGGTTATGATAGATAAATTTTTCACGAATCGACAATAATAGTGTGCTAATCTCAGGAAACTATGTACCTCAAAAACATTCTTAGGTAACTTCCAATTGAGAATAACCAGCACTTTACTTGGATCAACTTGAATCCCCTCCGATGATACCACATGGCCGAGAAATCCCACTTCTCGGAGCCAAAACTCACACTTGCTGAACTTTGCATATAGCTATTTTTCTCGCATTATTTGCAAAACTTCCCTCAAATGTTAAACATGCTCTGTCTCTGACTTGGAATAAATTAATATATCATCAATGAACACCATTAAGAATCTGTCCAGTTGAGGTTTAAAAACTCAATTAATTAAATCCATAAATCTTGTCAGAGCGTTAGTTAATCCAAATAGCATTACTAGAAACTCATAATGTTTATATCGAGTTCTGAATGCTATCTTCTGCATGTCACTTTCTTTTACTTGCATCTAATAATAACTCGATTGGAGATCTATTTTAGAAAAGACGATCGTACCTCTTAACTAATCAAACAACTCATCAATACGAGGCAGCAGGTATTTATTCTTGATTGTTACCTTGTTTAGTTGTTTGTATTTATTCTTGATTGTTACCTTGTTTAGTTGTTTGTAGTCTATACACATTCTCATCGATCCATCTTTCTTTTTCACAAATAATACTGGTGTGCCCCAAGGCGATATGCTCAATCGAATAAAACCCCTGTCCAATAACTCTTGCAGCTGTGCCTTTAACTCTTTCAATTCAGTGGATGCCATCCTATACGGTGGAATCGAAATTGGTGTAGTTTCGAGTACTAAATCAATGCCAAACTCTACTTCTCTGACTGGTGGTAAACCCGGTAACTCCTCTGGAAACACATTTGTAAATTCTTGATAATCGGTACTTGTTCTAACTCTGTTCTGGTACTCCGAGTATCAAGTATATAAGTTAGAAATGCTTCACAACCTTTACAAATCATCTTCTATGCTAATAAAGACGAGATTATTCTGGTGCTACAATTTAGCTTCCTAGACGCAACTGTGATTACTTCTCTTATCGATCATTTTAAGTCGATCCGTCTTCATTTACAATTAACCACTACATCATGCTCGGTTAACCAGTCCATTCCCAGAATTACATCGAATTCAGTAAATGGTAGTAATACCAAATTAGCAGGGAACTTACAATCCCGAATTCTCAGTGGACATTTACGACATACCAAATTAATAATGACACTATAACTCAATGAGTTTGTGACTTGTACATAAACTCAGTAGACTCGACAAACAATTTCTTTTTAGTAGCTAATGTAGTACGAATATATGAATGAGTTGATCCCGGGTCAATCAGTGCACACACAATATCATTAAAAGGATAGAATATACCAGTCACAACATCAGAAGCCTAGCTTCTTCTTGGGCTTGGATAGCATAAGTCTGTGCAGGTGCTCGAGCCTCAGATCTGGCTATAGTATCTTTGTTATCTTCGCGTTTTTCACCTGTATCGCTACTCTATCCTGGACTTCTCCTCTTTTGTGGTGTAGCAGGAGGCTTTACACTCTGTTCCTTTTTTGCTTCAAATCTCATCGGACAATTTCTCAGAAAGTGATCTGCACTTCCACATCGATAACATGTCCCTTTCATCTTGCGACACTCATCTACATGGCTCCTCTTACAATACCCACATATCGGGCTAGGTATATTACGAATGCTAGCTACACTGTCTGTAGGTCTATTCTGAAATTTAGATTCCAAGGGTCCCGACTTACTCTGACTCAGAAATCCTGAAGAAACTGGACCCCGACTAGCCTCTTCTCTGAATCTCTTCGATGGTGGCATAGAGAAAGTCCTAATAATGTTTTTCTTCCATCTTTTGAGCTTTATCCGCTAACATTACTAGTGGTCAAATTTCAGAACCACCCACCATCATGCTAATCTCATCGTTTAACCCCTTTTCAAAACGGACACACATAGCTTCATTAGTTGATACCACTTCTCTGGCAAACATGCTAAGCTGCACAAACTCTCGTTCGTAATCTACCACTATTTTATTTCCCTACCTTAGTTCTAAAATTCCTTCTTCTTTCTATCTAGGTACCGCTTGCTAACATATTTCTTCTTAAATTCTGTTTGGAAGAAATCCAAAGTAACTTCGTTTCCAAGCATCATAGCCAGATCATAGCCCACCAGTGGTAAGCTTCGTCCTTCAGTAGTGATACGACACACCTTACATAGTATTCAGTAGGATAGGCCATCTCGTTCGGGACTCTCAGCGTATTTTCCAACCAGTATTTAGCTCTAGAAGGATCGTCTTCTACACTACCTCGAAAGTCTTCAGCTCCGTATTTTCTAACCCTGTCTGTAAGGATACGACGCTTCGATTCTATCTTTGGAGGTGGTGAAGGCCTTTTTAAGGGTGCTACTGGTCGAGCACCTGGCTATGCGATAGGAGGCGTAGAGGGTGATGCCATCGGATTATTTCTCATGAATTTTGTGAACCACTGCCCCATCAAACTGAAGAACGTATTCTTTGCTTCATTTTCTGTCATTGGCAGTATTGATGCACTGTGACTAGCCCCAGAGTCATTAGTTGGAACATTGTTATTTACCTCATTAGTTTCATCCTTTTTAGAGTTAGAGATCTTATATTTTTCTGCAAAAATCTTAGTTAGATCGAATTCATCTATATAACACTATCACAGGTTCATATGACATGTACTTCTAAATCATCAAACACGACCAATACAATCTAAGAAACGACTAAACTGTAAGCTTTGATACCACTAAATGTAACACCCAAAATCTAAACATCGATGATAGTTAGGATTTTTGATGTTTTACTGTTAAATTTCACTGTTCATCTTATCATTAAATTATACAACCTCATTTATTAAAATAATACACTTCACATGTTGCACATAGTCATTCAAACATAAACACAAATCAACAAGGGTAAAAAGGGTATTTTAAATGCTTTGGGAGGCTTCTACCGGTATTTGATGGTTAAGTGTCGGTAGTAGCCCTATCAGAAAAAAAATTCCAAAACGATGCAAATTTCTATCGGTATCTGTACTAGTTCTACCGATACAAGTATAATTTTTACTGATACATGTCATGCGTCTACTGATACTAAAAACTCCAAAGAGCTATAATTCCCACCCTACAACTTCTACCGATACAAGTATGCAAACTACCGATACATCTATACATATAACTATCGATATAACTCAAGTCAGTGTACAACCTCTCTCCTACCCTGTACTTCTACCGAAACATACATGGGTTCTATCGGAACAAGTATGAAAAATCTCATGATTTATACCAAACACAAGTTCATTAACTTCATACATACACAACTTTAATTAAGTACTTAAGTCAGCACAATTACATGATTTATGTTAATACAAAGTACTTAAAGTCTACTTTCAACATTTCACCAAAACATAACAAAGTTTTTCACAAACTCATTTTATAAAGCAAAGGGTAATATCATCCTAGTACATGTCATATTAACCAAGTGATGTAAAAGTCTACCAAACAACTCTGGGATAGTGTGATGCTCCAAGATGATCCGATCTCCGAAAAGCAAAATTGAATCTACAAAACAATAACAAATTTCACAGGTAAGCACTTCTTAGCTTAGTAAGTCAATAAAGTTAAATAGATTTACCAACTTTAAGAGTTTGTAAATAAAATCAACTGAATAGATTAAATCGTATCCATTAAGGTAAGTTTCAATTTTCATTTAATACTCACGATGACACAAAGTCATTGGACCTTTAATCCGCCATGGATTTCACTTTATTCATATACTCACGTTGACACATAGCCACTGAACCTTATAATTGGCAAGGGATTCATATACTCACGATGACACAAAGTCATTGATATGTGTTTCATTTGGTTACTATTTTATCCTTAATTACTCCTCAATAATTAGTTCATGTTCCTGATCTGGACGTTTTTGTGTGTATTCTATGCAGGACTTCAATTCTGGAAACTGCACTTAAAAGGCAAAGTTCTGTAGTTTTATTTTCTGGAATCAAGGTTGGGCTAGTGGGCATGACTTTGGATATGAGAGTTTGACGTGGCGTCCAGTCAGCAGCTTTGAGAAGGTCTAGTCAGCAAGGATGGATGAGCAGATCAACTTCATTTTAAATTCAAAATTAGAAATTATCTTTTGTTTTTAGGATTTTATTTAAATATTTTCAAGAATTATCTTTTATTATTTTTAGGTTATTTTTAAGGTTTTGGAGAACTATAAATACCCCCTTGGGGTAAGCTAGAAAGACATCTCATTATTAGTTTTGTTCTTGTTTTCTAAGTTCTATAAAAATTCTCTTTTTTCTCTACATTTCCATTTTAAGTTTTTATTTTTTAAAAAAAATGTTGAGTATGATTTCTTCCATAATCATGCTCGGCTACTTTTCCAAAAAAGCCAAAGGCTAAAGCAACGACTCAATTCTGATCATGAGAATTGAAAAGCACTTTATACCTTCGAATATATTTCTCAATTTTCTGCAAACTTGGATTGGCAATCGGCTTTTCCTTCTAAAATCCTTACACTTTCAAATTCAAAAAAGGGCCTGCTGGTTTGAAGGTTGTTTCGATTTATAGTTGGGAGGAAGGATCGACTTGTAGCACATTCGACTTCCTATGAACACACTTAGCGATGGCCCGCTAAGGGAAATTGAGATCAGATTCGATTCTCATCGAGACAACATAGTCTGAGTCGGGTTTTTCTAGATTTTAAACTATTTTATTCTAACAGTGATAGTCATGGTTAGTTTAGCCAGAAAACTGAAATTCAAAATTGATTTTGGATTTTCGGTTTATGGAAGAGAAAAACAAGTTTCAAGGGTTGGGCCTTGTAGACTGTAATCGGCATTTATCCGGAGTAAAATCTTATTCGATGATCGGTTGGAAATGAATCAAAGCGAAGCCTGAGGCTGATATTTAAACTGAGTTTCTTCTTCAATTTACTTTTGTTAAATTCTTAGATTTAAATTTTCATTTCTTCATTTTACTTTAATTAAATTGTTTCAATCAAAAAACTCTTTCAATCAAAGCCCTCCATTTTTATCCCATTTCGCCTAAATCAAGAACTAAAAGCCTTCTACATTAGAATTTCCTAAGTCCCTTTGGATCGACTCTTCTTCTCTTTACTACATTATTTAATTATTTTTTTTGAGATTAAGGATAAATATTTTGACAGTATACGGTGCTTGTCAAATTGGCGCCGTGGTTGGGGACTTTGGCAAAGTTACTAATAAAAATTTTTGTTTTTGATATATGACCAGGAACAACCCGAGAGAACTAGTAGATTTCAACCCAAAGATAGAAGCACGAACTCGTAGAACCCATGCACAAACACTTCAAGAGAAAAAGAGATGACAACAACAAAAACATCAACGTCAAACAGATCCACAACTGAGTCTAGAAACACCCTCTGACTCGAAACACACTTCGAGTGTGATAACGAAGGACCAGTTCCGATGGCAGACAACGACCAAACCATTTGAGAACTTACCGTAGCGCTTACTGGCCAACAACCTTTATGTATCACATTCTTAAATGGAGATACACCGTTTGTGCTAAAAACTGGTTTTATCCATCTTCTACCAACTTTCCATGGTCTGCCTAGTGAAAATCCACATAAACACCTCAAAGAGTTTCACATGGTTTGTTTGAACACAAAATCACAGGGAGTATCTAAGGACCAAATCAAACTCAATGCTTTTCCTTTTTCCTTAGCCGATTATGCTAAAGATTAATTATTTGATTTACCTCCTAATTCGGTTAATACATGGGCTGACATGAGTCAACTTTTTCTTGCCAGGTTCTTCCTTGCAGCTAAGGCGAGCGAACTAAGGTGAAGCATCCTTGGAATCCGCCAAAATGATGGAGAGTCACTCTACGACTACTGGAGAGATTTAAGAAACTCTGCGCTTGTTGGCCCCAACACGGATTTAGTGAACAACTCTTCTTCAATATTTCTACGAAGGTTTGCTTCCTTTGGAGATGAAGATGGTCGATGAAGATGGTCGATGCTGCTAGTGGAGGAGCCCTTGTGAACATGACTCCTAACGCGGCCAGAAGCTTGATTTCCACTATGACCGCTAACTCCCAACAGTTTCGCCCTCCTAGTGAACCCTCTCGATGGGTTCACGAGATAAGTACATCTACTTTAGAAAGTAAAATCGATAAATTAACTGATGTGGTTAATTCTCTTGTTTTAAGAAAAATTGGTACAACCAGATTATGCGAAATATGCACATTACTAGACCATCCAACGAATGGTTGCCTAATGTTACAAGACGATACCGAAGCCTAAGTTAATGCAGTGGGGAATTTCCCAAACCTTGCCTAAAGGCCTTACAACCCCCACGCCGACACTTACAATCCTGGGTGGAGGGACCATCCAAACTTGAGCTATGGGCAAAATCAAATACTGAATCAAGCCTATCAATCGAGGCCTTCTCATCCTCAGCCATATCAACTGTCGAAATCTTTCTTGGAATCCGTTGTTGAAATGTTAACTTTATCCCAAGAAAAGTTCTAGAATAGAACCGATGTTCGTCTACAAGAATTAGATAAGAAAATGAGCCAACTGGCTCAGACAGTAGGATGACTTGAGTCCCAAGGGAAATTGCCTTCTCAAATAGAGTCAAATCTGAGAGAAAATGTTAGTGCCATGACTCTCCGAAGTGGTACCATTGTTGCACCTAAGACCACGGAGGAAGGCACCCAAAAGAAAGACAAAGAGAAATCACCGTCTCCCACCACACAAGGTACGTCCACATCATCTTCCACTCCCTCTCCTTACGCCGTTCTGCCTCCCTTTCCATCAAGGCTGGTAAAATGAGATAAGCAAACCGAAGAGAGGGAAATTTTAGATATATTTCGGAAAGTGGAAATTGATATTCCACTTCTTGAAGTAATCAAAAAGGTACCAAGGTATGCCAAGTTCCTAAAAGATCTATGCACAAATAAAAGGTGACTTACCGAAATAGAGAAGGTGAATTTGGGAGAACACGTCTTGACTGTTTTCCAACGAAAGCTTTCACTGAAGTTGAAGGACCAAGTTATGTTTGCTATTCCTTACAAAATCGGTAAGATTGGAATTAGGTAATTCAACAATGTTTCATCGAAGATGAGGTAAATTCAATTCTAAATTTCTGTCATTCTTACTCTTGTGGCAATCATTTTGGACCAAAGCGGACTGTTGATAAAAATTTTGAATGTGGTTTCTTTTGGCCTAACATCTTTCGTGACTCTTATTTATTTTGTAAAACTTATGAGATATGTCAACGCGTAGGGAACCTCAGTCGAAGGAACGAAATGCCGCTCAGTCCAGTTTAAATATGAGAAATTTTCGATGTTTGGGGAATTGACTATACGGGTCCTTTTATTTCTTCATTTCGAAATACTTACATAATTCTTGCTGTAGATTATGTATCTAAATGGGTAAAAGCTAAGGCTACCCAAAATAACGATGCTAAAACCACAGTTAAATTTCTAAAATATTTTATATTTTTCAAGTTTGCCACACTGCGGGTGATAATAAGCGATAAAGGAACTCATTTTGTCTACTGAATAATTGAAGCCCTTATGAAGAAAATTGGAGTAACTCAAAAAGTTGCCACGGCCTACCATCCACAAACAAATGGGCAAGCGAAAGTCTCGAACCGCGAAATTAAGACAATACTTGAGAAGATCGTCAAATCGGATCGTAAAGATTGGAGTATCAAGTTAACCGATGCATTGTGGGCATACCGAACCGTGTATAAAGGCCCCATTGGACTCTCTCCGTATCGCCTTGTCTTCAGTAAACCGTGCCATTTGCCGGTTGAATTGGAACATTGCGCATATTGGGCAGTCAAGCAATGTAACAGCAATGTAACATGGAGATGGATGCAATCGGTGATGCACGCAAATTGCATATTCAAGAACTTGAGGAGATTCGTAGAAACGCTTACGATAGCGCTCTGATATTTAAAGAAAAAACAAAAGAATTCAATGATCGTAACATTTCTTTTAAATCTTTTTTCGTCCGTCAAAAGGTTCTACTATTTAATTCTAAGTTTAAACTTTTTTCAGGAAAACTTAGATCGAAGTGGCTCGGACCTTTTACGGTAACTGAAGTATTTCCTCATGGTGCGATTGAAATTGAAGATAACACAAGGGCACGGTTTAAAGTTAACGGTCAAAGGTTGAAACCGTATTATGAAAACACTCCAGTTGGTTTAATCGAAGAACTCGATTTGAAAGAACTTGTAGTCTGAATTAGATCGTCGAGCTAAACGACGTTAAATAAATCGCTTAATGGGAGACAACCCATTGTTTTTTATTTATTTTATTCTATTTTATTTTTTATCATTAATTTATTTCGATTATTTATATTATTTTATTTTTACTTATTTTTATTTTTAGTATTTTAGGTACGCGAAATTTTATTTTTCATCGAATAAATACCAGCAGATCCGATATATTCAGTTTCGAATAGATGCTGCACGCAGGGAAGCAACACAATAGGAGTCGGCGAACAATAGCAAAATCGACCACACCTTTTTACTGCCCCATTCCCAACACGGTCATCGCTAAACACAGGGAGTATCTCTATTCCCTCTCTTGTGCTTTCATTTAAATATTGGGACAAATATGATTTAAGTGATGGGGTAGGATTTGCATCAAATTTTTATCTTGCTTATTCGATTGGTTGAAATTGAGTTTTTCTTAATTGTAATATGTTGGAATTTCTTGTTGCTTATCCTATGTTTCACTTTATCTCTTTGATTTCCTTATGACTTGTGATCTTGCTTTTGTTGGAATTTAGGATGCATGATAGATAATGGGCATGATTAGTGATTTTCGATAAAATTTTACTTGACATTCCATATATTTGTTAATTGACATGTTGCTTGACTTAGTACATGTTCCACCTTTTCATGTAAGTTTTTGAGCCTTACAAGCATATACTTTCATTCTTGCTGTTTATTTCATTGAGTTTGCCGAACTAATTCTCAACATTCTAGAACTTGTAGCGTAATACTTGTCGAGACTACATGCTTGAATATGATGCTTTAATATGATAGGGGCACTTAGGATTAACCACTTCTCTACCCAAAATTGCCTTCCCACTCATTTCCCCTAGTTAGTCACTTTTAAGTCTATTCTCATTCTTTGTTTTCACCACATTTACAAAACCAAAGCCTTTTCCTATTTTCATCCCTCTATTTCATACCCTTGTCAGGACAAAAGAAGATTTGTTTCCACGAAAAAGAAGAAAAAAAGAGAAAATTGTTCGTACGTTGTTCGAACAGCAAAAAAAAAGAGAAAAAGAAGAAAAAAAACATGGTTGCTTAAACTTTTTTGCTTGTCTCATTATATTGGTTCGATTCATGGCTTGAACTTCAATATTTTGCATCTTTTGTCTTGGTATTTTACCACACATTTTTTTTTCCTTTTTCCCTACCATACTTAAGCGCCGTTACATCCCTATTTAAAGACCCCTTGATTTTTGCATCATGTTCGATTTTTAGTAGTGAAGATTGGATTTAGTTACAAGCTTATGGTAATGTTTTGATTAGTTATGGCTTGAGCGATTCTTTAATCCAAACACTTTGAACGGAATGAGTGAATCCTTGTGAGGGTATTAAGTTTTGCTTCATTGAAATTGACAGGTTATTGGAATGTCTTGCTTTGTTTAAAATTGTTCCTAGTTATGTCTTTACTTGATTGTCTCTTGATTTCAATAATTGTTTCGATCTTGGGTCATTCGGTTATCTTAGATGCATTGTGAAATGAAGGATGGAACTTGAGTTTTTATGTATTAATTGAGAAATGCTTGAGGATAAGCATTGAATAAGTGAGGGGGAATTTGATAAGTGTCTCATTTGATTACTATTTTATCCTTAATTACTCTTTGATAATTAGTTTATGTTGCTGATTTGGACCTTTTTGTGTGTTTTCTATGCAGAACTTCAATTCTAGAAATTGAACTTAAAAGGTAAAGTTTTGTAGTTTTATTTTCTAGAATCAAGGCTGGGCTAGTGCACATGACTTTGGGCATGAGAGTTTGACGTGGCATCCAGTCAGCAGCTTCTAGAAGATCTAGTCAACAAGGATGGATGAGCAGATTAGTTGCATTTTAAATTCAAAATTAGAAATTATCTTTTGTTTTTAGGAATTTAAATACTTTCAAGAATTATCTTTTATTATTTTTAGGGTTTTGGAGAACTATAAATATCCCCTTGGGGTAAGCTAGAAAGACATCTCATTATTAGTTTTGTTCTTGTTTTCTAAGTTCTATAAAAATTCTCTTTTTTCTCTATGTTTCATTTTTAAGTTTTTATTTTCTTAAAAAAATGTTGAGTATGATTTCCTCCATAATCATGCTCGGCTAATTTTCCAAAAATGTCAAAGGCTAAAGCAACGACTCAATTTCGATCGTGAGAATTGAAAAGCACTTTATACCTTCGGATATATTTCTCAATTTTTTGCAAACTTGGATTGGTAATCGGTCTTTCCTTCTAAAATCCTTACACTTTCAAATTCAAAAAAGGGCCTGTTGGTTTGAAGGTTGTTTCGATTTATAGTTGGGAGGAAGGATCGACTTGTAGCACATTCGACTTCCTGTGAACACATTTAGCGGCAGTCCGCTAAGGGAAATTGAGATCGGATTCGATTCTCATTGAGACAACATAGTCCGAGTCGAGTTTTTCTAGATTTTAAATTGTTTTATTCTAATGGTGATAATCGTGGTTAGTTTATCCAGAAAACTAAAATTCAAAATTGATTTTGGATTTTTAGTTTACCGGAGAGAAAAACAAGTTACAAGGGTTGGGCCTTGTAGACAATAACCAGTATTTATTCGGAGAAAAATCTTATTCGATAATCGGTTGGAAATGAGTCAAAGCGAAGCCTGAGGGTGATACTTAAATTGAGTTACTTCTTAAATTTACTTTTGTTAAATTCTTAGATTTAAATTTTCATTTCTTCATTTTACTTTAATTAAACTCTTTCGATCAAAACCCCTTATTTTTATCCCATTTCGCCTAAATCAAGAACTAAAAGCCTTTTACATTAGAATTTCCTAGGTCCCTGTGGATCGATCCTTCTTCTCTTTACTACGCTATTTAATTATTTCTTTTGAGATTAAGGATAATTATTTTGACAGTATACGACGCTTGTCAATCATCGAACCTCTTTATCCGCAAGGGATTCATATACTCACGATGACATAAAGCCATCAGACCTCTTGATCCGTAAAGGATCGATATACTCATGATGACACTTAGTCATCGGACCGTTTAATCTGTAAAGGATTCATATACTCATGATGACTCATAATCATCGGACCTCTTCATTTATGGCTTAAAGCCCGTTTGCCTTTCGTTTTTCCTCTATTCTCATCTTTCACGAATTTGATTATCATTTCATCACAATACAATAGTTTACATTACAAGAATATGTAGTTTAAATTAGTATTGAACCATACGAACTTACAGGACTGGATTGCAGTAGTGAATGGATTCCAGGGACTATTTCGCTGATTTTCCTTTTCCACGATCGGTGGTACGATCATAGTCTACATTCACAAATCATTCAATTGCTCACATTAAACCACATAATTAATTCACTTAACAGAATTAAACCCCTTTCGATAAAATTATGATTTTACCCTTAATACTTTCTTTTTATTCAATTTAGTCCTTTCGACACAAAACATGCAAAATACCCCCTTTCTCCTCAATCCATACCAGCCGAACATTCATAGTCATCACACAAACCTATACTAATCCATTCATTTCACAAGTACATCAATATCACCATTTTAACAATTAAGTCTTTAAACCTTAATTTCATCAAAAATCACTTTACAAAAAGATCCAACCCAATCATCAAGCATTCAAAACTATCAAAAACTTTCAAGAACAAGCATATTCAACAATGGTAAGATCCACAACATTTGACAGATTGACAAATTAGTCCTTTCATAAGCTAGATTAAGCTAATACGGACTCGAAAACATAAAAATTACTAAAAACGGGTGAGATTTCACTCACCAAATCAAAGACTAAGCTTGGCAGACTCTTCTTCTTTCTTCTCTAGGGTTTTCTTTTGTTTCAAGGTTGAAGAAGATGATTAAAATCATCCAAATTATCATTTATTTAATCTTTACTTATTTATTTTCATTTTACCAAAATACCCTTAATGAATTAACATGATTACCACCGAATAAGGGTCCATAACCGTCCACTATACCTTGCTAAGGTATATTTACTCATTAAGGACTCTTTCTAAGTCATTCCTTAGCATGTTTGGTTGATGATTCATACATTTTGTGACTTTTACGATTCAGTCATTTTTACTTAATTAACTATTTAAACATTAAAATTTCATAACCAAATTTTAATACGAAGCTAACGAAGTCGTAATTATTTAAGTAAATAAATTTCCAACTCGACCTGTCGGATTTGTGATCCCGAAATCACTATTTTTGGCACCAATGAAAATCGGGCTATTATAATATTTTTCCAACATGAACCCTGAATCAGAAAAGAAACCATGACTAAAACAGTTTCGAGCCAGACACACAAAGAAAAAGAGACTACCCTTCGAGAATCTAAAATTAAAAACTCCAAATCGCATTAACAAATTTTGTGATCTTTAAGTGATAATCGCAAAATACCTAAACATTACGTATAATCTCGACGTAAATATCGTTCTATTCTACTAATCTCTTTACAGTTCCACAAAATTTTTCCATTCTCCATTTTGGGGTTTATTTTTTTTTGGTATATGTAATAAGTAAACATAAAATGGTGCCACGTCATTATCAAATAATTTGGTTACCGAGTCCTTAATAGATTCAGACATTGGAGAAGAAATACACTGTGCAAGTTTGTTGAAGAAGCTTGGGATCAGATTAGAAAATAACTAGGTTTGGTCGAGGATTGTAAAGACTAGGTAATTATCGGTGACCTATCCAATTTAGAAATTAGAAATTATTTTTTATTGTGTTAGAAACATACGTTTAGAAAATGATTTTTTTGAACAACAAAAACTTTAAAAGTTTCTAAAACCAAGCAGTAATCATATTTATAGTGACAAACCCTTTTACCAAAATCATACTTGTGCCCTGGAATAGGCGGTCTATGTTGTTCCTCAGCACTCTACCTACACGATCTTCTCAACTATTCACAAACCTCGGCTAGTTAAAGTGTGGGCTCTAAACCATGAATTGATGAAAACTTTCTATTGATGTTGTAGTGGGAAATACCAATGTCTCTTTATGGGCCAAAAAATGAAAAGTAAACACTCAAATTTGTTTTTTTTTTATACAAAGAGAAGTAAAAACTAGAACAAAGTAAGATTGTATTATGCTATGGTCGATAAATCGTCATGAAGAGCTTGTAAAATTTCAACCGAGGGTTGTTGAGATCACTCAAATTTAGATATTTTTTTAGATAATAAATCTCAATAAATTTTGACAGTGTCGATGCTTCACATCGTGTGTGGTTGACAAAGCCTATGAGCTCTATTTCTAGAAAAATCGCAAGAGTCTTGGTCGAACAAGAAGAAGAAAAACTAATAACATTTTAAGAGACAATACACATAATTCTCTAGTAGAAATATCTATGGGCTTCAACACCCTCTCTTTAGAGATAGGGTTGTTGCTAATCTAATGTGTGATGGGCTTATCTCTTGTATTAGGTATAAGTACATGTGTTAATTAGAAATTTAATCGATGCATATAATTTAACCAACCAAATAAATAATTTTCTATTTCACAAAATATTAATTAATTAATTGAAATAAATTTTACTGATTCACACAATTGAATTATTTTCCCTACCTAGTTCTAATTTTGTCAAATTCATAACGAGTTTACCACACTAGAATCTATGAGCAAATCAATTTAGTTATCTTGTTCAACAAAACTGTGTTAATTAATTATTTAATTTTCACTTCAAACATCAGTTAAGTGATTACTATTAATTAAAGAATAATTCGATTAAATTAATTTAGTCTCTAAGTCATCTCTCTCTTATAACGAGAAAATACATTCACTACGGATAGTGATACATTCGACCTTTATCCGTAATTCATCATTTCTATTGATTCATCTCATCAATTCAAATGCAAATAGTCAAGGTTGTATAGAGCTAGTAGAGGGAACTACAAAATATATATATAATTAGAGATCAAATAGTTTGTAATTAATTGCCATGACCAATCTCTCCTAATTATATATCATTACGAAAGCAACTTACCAAGTGCTCATCCAATTAATTTGTCCTATGTGTGTTAGCCTCATGTTAACCATCTCTTTAAGTTATATCCGTTCACCCAAAATTATCTTATTATATCTCATGTTAACCATCACATCTTCTTCCGTGAAAAATGTAAAGTGAACAGAAAAAGAAATAAACTAATGTAAAAATATAATCATATGTTTAAGCACACAAATAATACATGAATATATTGTTCAAAAAATTTGGATGATAGAACTTTTATTTTAATTAGAATCTCGAATTTAATACTTTAATTTCTCTTTAAAAGTACTAAATTGGAAGATTGTTTTTATAAAAAAAAAACTATATATATTTAGATAAAGAAAATTTCAATAATTTTATGCAATTCAATTTAGAAACTCAGGAATGGTTTTGTTATGAGTTTAAACGAACAAAATTTTATCACATTCCGACTCTTTGTTTCGAAGTGTATATTAAAACCATTGAATTTATAGCCAAAGTTTATTAATAGAAAATAATTAAAATGAAAAGAATTGTGTTTATATAATATGAATAAATATATCATTTACAATTGCATTGAAGTTGTTGGTATCCTTTAAGCTTTGGCGCCAGGGGTTTTTGAGACAAAGCTGGAACATGGAACCAGGTTTAATTTGCCACTAGTTTTAGGCATGACATTCGAACATGGGGATGTTGTGGGTTCAGTTCCAGTGGGCTTAATATCAATGTCCGCAAGTTCCACATTTTGACATGGAAAAGCACCGCTGCAAATAATCTTCACAGCTTCTGGAAGCGCAGATGTGCCGTGGATGTTCTTGAAGCTAATGTTGCTTAGTTTAACTTTTGATTCCGTCTGCATCAACACAATAATGATTCAATGATTGATTAAATATTATCACTATTAGGATTTTGATAAGAATGTACATACATTTATCTTACATTTATTCCATGGGCAATATTTTTTATAAATTAGGATAGGGAAAGTGACATTAGTCACGGTAATATCCTCAAAATGTATATCTGATGCTGTCCCAGGATATTTGCCTGGCCAAGATTTGATTCGAACGCCATTCGAACTATTAGTTGTGGTGCATTTTGAAACTTTAATTCCCTCAACAGGCTCATTTTGGAACTTTCCAAGACTACTGATACTTATACCATGTCCTGGTCCACAAGTTACTCCATTGATGTCCACATTTTTAGTGCCATCTCCTACAGAAATACAACCATCACTAGTTTTAATGTTAGTGCTAATAATTTTGACCCCGTCTGATCAACCCATGTGAATCCCATCTGTGTTTGGGCTATTTTTTGGTGCCTCTACCTTGAACCTTCCAATGTAATGTTCTTGCATCCCAAAATATTAACATGGAATTGTTTACTGTCTATGCTAGTTATATCTTGTATCAATGCATTAGTCAAAAAGTCAAACCTTATATTCTGTTTAATTTTGGAGTTAACACAGTAACACATAAAAAAAGGTGTTAGTTATAATTATATTTAAATAATAATAAGAATAAAAAGAATAAAGAAATTTTGGCATGAGGGAAGAAACCTTACAATGGGAAGTACAGGACAAAAGTCATGTTCGGCGCAACCTTTCCTCTCATAAGCAACGTTTCCTTGACCATCGAAAATTCCTCCGCTTGAATTTTCAATTCGACTGAAGCTAACCCATTTAGGTTCCTTGAAAGCTTTAGGGTCAGTCGGAACCTGTATAGTGCCTTGAACTTGAACTTTAATTGGAGCCTTGCAAGGACCTTCTGTTACTTTTGTTAATAAATATGTCCCTTTAGGAATCAAAATTGTTGATGGGGTTATAGAGGCACATGCTTCTTTCCAAGCATCCAACAATGGCTAAAATGAAATGAATAAAGACATCAGTTTGAAATATAATTTTTTTCATATTTTCACCTTTAGGGTACAAAGTTAAGAGCAATTTTACTTGCCTTACTCAAATCCGTTTTCCCGACACCTTTTGCACCAAACTTGGCAACATTAATAGCACCTGATTGAACTTTAGCGGTCGAAATGAATAATAATAAAAGTATAGACATGGCGGGAACAATATTAAGGTGTGGTGCCATATTTTTATTTGGTTCTGAAATTAAAGGAAGAATGGTTTTTCCTTTAGTTTTGTTCCAAATATATGAGAGTTTGAGAAAATAACAACGAACCAAATATATTATAATTTAATCAATATGGAAAAGTCATAAGGCCAAGCTTCAATTTCTATGATTAGCTTGTTTCTTTAATATCAACTTGGCATAGTTAGATAAATTTGTGGTCAATTTTTTCACAACTTGAATAATTCGAACTATGTGAAAGGATATTATTATAGAAAGATTGAAAAGACTTATTTTACATTTTGTCTTTAAAATAATATCTTTACTAGTTCGTGGAGAATATAATTATGTTCCGTTAAATTTATAAATGTTATTTCAAAAAATATAATCCTAATTATTCTATAAAAAATATTGATACAAGAATGTGGTTTGGTGGTTGGTGAAGGTTCACACCAAATTGTCGAAAGTCATATTGGTTGTTTTTGGCACTCTTTTCAATCACTATTTTCTTGGCCCTATAACACCTAGTCGAGCTAACATTCACCCTGGACTTCACCCACGTAACAATTATTAGTGAAAACATGATGGGCATTTGGCTTCTCTTTTCAAATAGATTTACTTTTAACTTTTACTTTCTTCAATTTCCCTAGAGCTTCTTGTAATTTCTTATCATCATCCCCATCTAACAAGTATCTAATTTCAAAAAGTATTCTTCTTCATCACCATCATCATCCCCTTCATTATCACCCTTTTTCGAATCCTCACCTTCACCTTTACCCTCATCCTCACCCCCTATTCTGGAAGATACAAATTGACCATGACATAAAATGGATCGAATTAGTGGGAAAATGTTAAACCTAAAAAGATGATGGGCATTCTATGATAGTAATATGCATTTGACAACGTCAATGGAGAATGCTTTCCATGTTTAGCTTTCGTAATATTATATATTGGAGAGACGGATCAAGGTACTTTTAGTGGATTGAATATACAACTAAATAAATTCTGAATTAGAACTTGTTGAAGCCCTAATTATATATGTATGATCTATCCCTTTTCTAGGTTAATATAACTCTAAGCAGATTGCATAATAAGAACTGATTCAATGTATGGATGAAAACGACATATTCGAAATACATGGCATGAACTACAATTCGATGTAAATTGAATTTCTTGAGCATGAAAAAGATGACATGTAATTAAATTAATTCCTTTGGTTTGTTATTTAATTGAATGAATTGACAAGCATCGTATACTGTCAAAATAATTATCCTTAATCTAAAAATAAATAATTAAATAACGTAGTAAAGAGAAGAAGGGTCGATCCACAGGGACTTAGGAAATTTTGATGTAAAAGGCTTTTAGTTCTTGATTTAGGTGAAATGAAATAAAAATAAGGGGTTTTGATCGAAAGAGTTTTTTGATCGAAAGAGTTTAATTAAAGTAAAATGAAGAAATGGAAATTTAAATCTAAGAATTTAACGGAAATAAATTTCAAAAGAAACTCAGTTTAAGTATCAACCTCAAGCTTCGCTTTAACTTGTTTCCAACTGATCATCGAATAAGATTTTACTCCGGATAAATGCCGGTTACAGTCTACAAGGCCCAACCCTTGTAACTTGTTTTTCTCTCTGGTAAACCGAAAATCTAAAATCAATTTTTGAATTTTAGTTTTCTGGCTAGACTAACCACGACTATCGCCGTTAGAATAAAACAGTTAAAATCTGGAAAAACCCGACTCAGACTATGTTTTCTCGATGAGAATCAAATCTAATCTCAATTTGCCTTAGCAGACCACCGCTAAGTGTGTTCACAGGAAGTTGAATGTGCTACAGGTTGATCCTTCCTCCCAACTATAAATCGAAACAACCTTCAAACCAACGGGCCCTTTTTTGAATTTGAAAGTGTAAGGATTTTAGAAGGAAAGACCGATTACCAATCCAAGTTTGCAGAAAATTGAGAAATATATCCGAAGGTATAAAGTGCTTTTCAATTCTCACGATCGGAATTGAGTCATTGCTTTAGCCTTTGGCTTTTTTGGAAAATTAGCCGAGCAAGGTTATGGAAGAAATCATACTCAACATTTTTTTAAGAAAATAAAAACTTAAAAATGAAACATAGAGAATTTTTTTTTTTTTATAGAACTTAGAAAACAAGAACAAAACTAATAATGAGATGTCTTTCTAGCTTACCCCAAGGGGGTATTTACAGTTCTCTAATAACCTAAAAATAACCTAAAAATAATAAAAGATAATTCTTGAAAATATTTACATTAAATCCTAAAAACAAAATATAATTTCTAGTTTTGAATTTAAAATGCAGCTGATTTGCTTATCCATCCTTGCTGACTAGACCTTTTGAAAGCTGCTGACTGGACGCCACGTCAGACTCTCATGCCCAAAGTCATGCCCACTTGCCTAGCCTTGATTCCAGAAAATAAAACTGCAGAACTTTGCCTTTTAAGTGCAATTTCCAGAATTGAAGTCCTGCATAGAAAATGCACAAAAATGTCCAGATCAGCAACATGAATTAGAATCAATTGAAATTTTTTTCTCAAACTCCCTGATTTCCTCTTCAAAGTCATTTAATTCCCTGCACAAATTATTAACAAAGTTAGATTCTATAAACTCTTCAAAGCTAGGCTCAATAATATCAATAAAATTTATACTAGCGACATTATATGGATATCGCATTGCTTTGTAAACATCAAATTTAACTACCTCACCGTCAAATTCTATTGTAAGAATTCCACTTCTTACATCTATTTTTGTATGTGTTGTACTAAGGAAGGGACGACCGAAAAGGATTTCTGAAGAAGTGTTTGATCGATCGTTTTTCATGTCGACGACATAAAAATCCGTCGAAAAAATAAGTTCATTTACCTTTACTAAGACGTTCTCGAGGAGTCCTAGGTATATCACGGATTGGTCAGCCAGCTATGTTGTCACTTTCATATCCTTCAAAGGCTCAACAGAGAGTAAGTTGTACAAAGAAAGAGGCATAACATATATAGAAGCACCTAAATCACACATTGCACGTTTAATTCCAATCTTACTGATTTTTCAAGGAATAGAAAACATACCTTGGTCCTTCAACTTTGGTGGAAGCTCCCGTTAGAAAATGGCCGAGACGTGCTCTCCCAAATTCTCCTTCTCTATTCTGGTAAGTCGCCTTTTATTTGTGCATAGATCTTTTAGGAACTTGGCATAGCTTGGTACCTTTTTGATTACTTCTAGAAGTGGAATATTAATTTTCACTTTCTAGAATATATCTAAAATTTTCCTCTCTTCGGGTTGCTTATCTGGTTTTACCAACCTCGATGGAAAGGGAGGCGGAACTGCGTAGGGAGAGTGAGTGGAAGATGATGTCGATGTGCCTTTAATGGTGGGAGACGGTGCTTTCTCTTTATCTTTCTTTTGGGTGCCTTCCTTCATGGTCTTAGGTGCAACAATGGTACCACTTCGGAGAGTCATGGCACTAATGTTTTCTCTCGAATTTGACTCCATTTGAGAAGGCAATTTCCCTTGGGACTCGAGTCATCCTACTGTCTGAGCCAGTTGGCTCATTTGCTTATCTAATTCTTGTAGACAAACCTCGGTTCTATTCTGGAACTTTTCTTGGGACAAAGCTAACCTTTCAACAATAGATTCCAAGGAAGATTTTGACGGTTAATATGGCTGAGGATGAGAAGGCCTCGGTTGATAGGCTTGATTCTGTCTTTGATTTTGTCCATAGCTCAAGTTTGGATGGTCCCTCCACTCAGGATTGTAAGTGTTGGTGTGAGGGTTGTAAGGCCTTTATGGAGGGCCTAGGAAATTTCCCATTGCATTAACTTGGGCTTTGGTATCGTCTTGTAACATTGGCCAGCCGTCCGTTGAATGGTCTGGTAATGTGCATATTCCGCATAATCTGGTTGTACCAATTTTTCCTGAAACAAGAGAATTAACCACATCGGTTAATTTATCGATTTTACTTTCTAAAATAGATGTACTTATCTCGTGAACCCGTCGAGAGGGTTCACTAGGAGGGAGAAATTGTTGGGAGTTGGCGGCCATGGTGGAAATCAAGCTTCTGGCCGCATTAGGAGTCATTTTCACAAGGGCTCCTCCACTAGCAGCATCGACCATCTTCATCTCTAAAGGAAGCAAACCTTCGTAGAAATATTGAAGAAGAGTTTGCTCATTCAATCCGTGTTGGGGCAACTAGCACATAGTTTCTTAAATCTCTCCCAATAGTCATAGAGTGACTCTCCATCTTTTTGGCAGATTCCAAGGATGTTTCGCCTTAGCTGTAGGGAAGAACCTGGCAAGAAAAAGTTGACTCATGTCAGCCCATGTATTAATCGAATTAGGAGGTAAATCAAATAACCAATCTTTAGCCAAATCGGCTAAGGAAAAAGGAAAAGCACGGAGTTTGATTTGGTCCTCGGATAATCCCTGTGGTTTTGTGCTCAAATTAACCATGTGAAACTCTTTGAGGTGTTTATGCAGATTTTCACTAGGCAGACCATGGAAAGTTGGTAGAAGTTGGATCAAACTAGTTTTTAGCGCGAACGGTGTAACTCCATTTTGAAATGTGATACATAAAGGTTGTTGGTCAGTAGGCACTATGGTAAGTTCTCGAATGGTTTGGTCATTATTTGCCATCGAAACTGGTCCTTCGTTAACACAGTTAAAGTGTGTTTCGACGTCAGAGGGTGTTTCTAGACTTGGTTGTGGATCTATTTGACGTTGATGTTCTTGTTGTTGTCGCCTCTTTTACTCTCGAAGTGTTTTTGCGTGGGTTCTATGAGCTCGTGCTTCTATCTCTGGGCTGAAATCTACTAGTTCTCCTGGGTTATTCCTGGTCATAAATCAAAAACAAAAACTTTTATCAGTAACTTTCCAAAGTCCCCGACAACGGCGCCAATTTGACAAGGGTCGTATACTGTCAAAATAATTATTCTTAATCTCAAAATAAATAATTAAATAGCGTAGTAAAGAGAAGAAGGGTCGATCCACAGGGACTTAGGAAATTCTAATATAGAAGACTTTTAGTTCTTGATTTAGGTGAAATGGGATAAAAATGGGGGTTTTGATTGAAAAAGTTTAATTAAAGTAAAATGAAGAAATGAAAATTTAAATCTAAGAATTCAACGAAAGTAAATTTAAGAAGAAACTTAGTTTAAGTATCAACCTCAGGCTTCTTTTTGACTCATTTCCAACCGATCATCGAATAAGATTTTACTCTGGATAAATGCCGGTTACAGTCTACAAGGCCCAAGCCTTGTAACTTGTTTTTCTCTTTGGTAAACCGAAATTCCAAAATCAATTTTTGAATTTCAGTTTTCTGGCTAGGCTAACCACGACTATCGCCATTAGAATAAAATTGTTTAAAATATGGAAAAACTCAACTTAGACTATGTTGTCTCGATGAGAATCGAATCCGATCTCAATTTCCCTTAGCGGACCGCCGCTAAGTGTGTTCATAGGAAGTCGAATGTGCTACAAGTCGATCCTTCCTCCCAACTATAAATCGAAACAACCTTCAAACCAACGGGCCCTTTTTTGAATTTGAAAGTGTAAGGATTTTAGAAGGAAAGACCGATTACCAATCCAAGTTTGCAGAAAATTAAGAAATATATCCGAAGGTATAAAGTGTTTTTCAATTCTCACAATCGGAATTGAGTCGTTGCTTTAGCCTTTGGCTTTTTGGAAAATTAGCCGAGCATGATTATGGAAGAAATCATACTCAACATTTTTTTAAGAAAATAAAAACTTAAAAATGAAACATAGAGAAAAAAGAGAATTTTTATAGAACTTAGAAAACAAGAACAAAACTAATAATGAGATGTCTTTCTAGCTTACCCCAAAGGGGTATTTACAGTTCTCCAAAACCCTAAAAATAATAAAAGATAATTCTTGAAAGTATTTAAATTAAATGCTAAAAACAAAAGATAATTTCTAAATTTGAATTTAAAATGCAACTAATCTGCTCATCCATCCTTGTTGACTAGACCTTCTAAAAGCTGTTGACTGGACGCCACGTCAAACTCTCATGCCCAAAGTCATGCCCACTAGCCCAACCTTGATTCTAGAAAATAAAACTACAGAACCTTGCCTTTTAAATGCAATTTTCAGAATTGAAGTTCTGCATAGAAAACACACAAAAAGGTCCAAATCAGTAACATGAACTAATTATTAAGGAGCAATTAAGGATAAAATAGTAATCAAATGAGACACTTATCATGAATAAAGTAAATAAATAAGCCCAAAGTGAAAATTAAATTATGTAGTTAATATAGTTATATTTTATTCAGATAATTAAATTAATTTGCATGTAAGTTCTAGTATTGAAAAGTTTTCCAGATTCTATCAAAACTTAAATTGGGTTTTGTAAATTAAGTAGTGGAAATGGTTTAGTTTAGTTAAATAATTAATTTCAAAAAATTAATTCATGGAAGAATATATGCTATTGGGTTAGATAATCATATGGCCTTGAATTTTTATTTAAGCCAAGAGGGTAAGCTCGTATAATTAAATTGGGCTAGGATTGGCAGTAATAGCCCATTAAGGTAAGTGTCAATGAGAATTATCTCATGGAGTTGCAGGCCATGGAATGAAAAATGTCCTAGCTACACTTTAGTTCTTCTAAATTAATTATTTTATTTCCCCGGATATAAATATAACTCTTGCATATGTTTCTCTATCAACACCCAATTGATGTAAAAAACCAAGGACAAAATATACTAAGAGAAAACTTTGTTGAAATTTATTGAAAAAATAGTTAAATTCTATTTTCTTTGAATTGAAATCAGTTCTATCTTTTTAGACTTTGGAATTTATATTTTTAAGATTATAATGACATTCATCTAGCAATAATAATTCAAGTCTCGGTTTACGTCATTTTTTCAGTTTTGAGTAGGACTCAAAGAGTCAGGTGCTTAGCTCCTTGATAAGTCTCAATTCAAGTCTTGTGTTTGATTTTTTCAGTTACGTCACACTCTACAATAATCTGAGATTCCAAGAATAGGGAACGAAATCGTTCAGTAGAAAGGTTTAAGACATTGGACTACAATTCGAACCAATTAAAACAATGTAGTCATATTCCAAACCTTCCTTGTGATTTGAACATCTCTTGTGCCTTGGAACACAACTATTTAATTTATCAAATTTATTATATTAAATATCATGGTAACGGCCTATTTTAGAAAATAATTTAAAACTCTATTGTGCCTACCCTAGCTAGTTTTCTAAATATTTTTCCAACATGAACCCCGAATCAGAAAAGAAACCATGAATAAAACAGTTTCGAGCCAAACACACAAAGGAAAAGAGACTAACCTTTGAGAATCTAAAATCAAAAACTCTAAATCGCATCAACAAATTTTGTGATTTTTATGTGATAATCGCAAAATACCTAAACATTACATATAATCTCGACGTAAATATCGTTCATTCCTACTAATCTCTTTATAGTTCCACAAAATTTTCACTCATTCTCCATTTTGGGGATTAACTTTTTTTTGTGTATGTAATAAGTAAACATAAAATGGTGCCACGTCATTATCGAATAATTTGGTTACTGAGTCCTTAATAGATTTGGACATTGGAGAAGAAATACACTATGCAAGTTTGTCGAAGAAGCTTGGGATCAGATTAGAAAATAACTAGGTTTGGTCGAGGATTGTAAAGACCAGGTAATTATCGATGACCTGTTCAATTTAGAAATTATAAATTTTTTTTTACTGTGTTGGAAACATTCGTTTAGAAAATGATTATTTTGAACAACAAAAACTTTAAAAGTTTCTAAAACCAAGTAGTAATCATATTTATAACGACAAACCCTTTTACCAAAATCATACTTGTGTTCTGGAATAGGCAGTCTAAATTGTTCCTTAGCACTCTACCAACACGATATTCTCAACTATTCACAAACCTCGGCTAGTTAAAGTGTGGGCTCTAATCCATGAACTGAAGAAAACTTTCTATTGATGTTGTAGTGGAAAATACCAATGTCTCTTTATGGGCCAAAAACTGAAAAGTAAACACTCAAATTTAGATTTTTTTTGGATAATAAATCTCAATAAATTTTGACAGTGTCGATGCTTCACATTGTGTGTGGTCGACCAATCCTATGAGCTCTATTTATAGAAAAATCGCAAGAGTCTTGGTCGAACAAGAAGAAGAAAAACTAATAACATTTTAAGAGAGAATACATATAATTCTCTAGAAGAAATATCTATGGGCTTCAACACTCTCTCTTTAGAGCTAGGGTTATTGCCCATCTTATGTGTGATAGGCTTATCTCATGTATTGGGTATAAGTATATGTGTTGTTTAGAAATTTAATCGATGCATATAATTTAACCAACCAAATAAACAATTTTCTATTTCCTAAAATATTAATTAATTAATTGAAATAAATTTTACTGATTCACGCAATTATATTATTTTGCCAACCTAGTTCTAATTTTTTTAAATTCATGACGTTTACCACACTAAAATCTGAGTAAATCAATTTAATTATCTTGTTCAACAAAATTGTGCTAATTAATTATTTAATTTTCACTTCAAATATCAGTTAAGCAATTACTTGTAATTAAAGAATAATTTGATTATATTAATTTAGTCTCTAAGTCATCTGTCTCTTATAATGAGAAAACATTCACTACGGATAGTGATACATTCGATCTTTTTCCGTAATTCATCATTTTTATTGATTCATCTCATCAATTCAAATGCAAATAGTCAAGGTTGTATAGAGCTAGTAAAGGGGCCTACTAAATATATATATATATATATAATTAGAGCTCAAATAGTTTGTAATTAATTGCCATAACCAAGCTCTGCTAATTATATATCATTACGAAAGCAACTTACAAAGTGGTCGTCCAATTAATTTGTCCTATGTGTGTTACCCTCATAGGATATCTTTAATCTCTTTAAGTTATATCCATTCACCCAAAACGATCTTATTATATCTCATGTTAACCATCACATCTTCTAACGTTAAAAATGTAAACTGAACACAAAAAGAAATAAACTCATGTAAAAATATAATCATATGTTTAAGCACACAAATAATACATGAATATGTTGTTCAAAAAATTTGGATGATAGAACTTTTATTTTAATTAGAATCTCGAATCTAATATTTTAATTTCCCCTTAAAAGTACTAAATTGGAAGATGGTTTTTATACAAAAAAAACTATATATATTTAGATAAAGAAAATTTCAATAATTTTATCCAATTCAATTCAAAAACTCAGGAATGGTTTTGTTATGAGTTTAAACGAACAAAATTTTATCACATTTCGGCTCTTTGTATTGAAGTGTATATTAAAATCATTGAATTTATAGCCAAAGTTTATTAATAGAAAAGAATTAAAATGGAAATAATTGTGCTTATATAATATGAATAAATATAGCATTTACAATTGCATTGAATTTGTTGGTATACTTTAAGCTTTGGCACCAGGGGTTTTTGAGACGGGGCTAGAACATGGAACCGAGTTTAATTTGCCACTAGTTTTAGGCTTGACATTCAAACATGGGGATGTTCCGGGTTCAGCTCCAGTGGGCTTAATATCAATGTCCGGAAGTTCCACATTCAGACATGAAAAAGCACCACTGCAAATAATCTTGACAGCTTCTGGAAGCGCAGATGTGCCGTGGATGTTCTTGAAGCTAATATTGCTTAGTTTAACTTTTGATTCCGTCTGCATCAACACAATGATGATTCAATGATTGATTAAATATTCACTCTATTAGGATTTTGATAAGAATGTACATACATATATCTTGCATTTATTCCCTGGGCAATATTTTTGATCAATTAGGATAGGGAAAGTGACATTAGTCACGGTAATATCCTTAAAATGTATATCTGAGGCTGTCCCAGGATATTCACCTGGGCAAGATTTGATTCGAATGCCATTCGAAGTATTAATCATGGTGCACTTTGAGACTTTAATTCCCTCAACAAGCTCTTCATTTTGGAACTTTCCAAGACTACTGATACATATACCATGTCCTGGTCCACAAGTTGCTCCACTGATGTCAACATTTTTAGTGCCATCTCCTATAGAAATACAATCATCACCAGTTTTAATGTCAGCGCTAATAATTTTGACCCCGTCTGATCGACCCATGTGAATCCCATCTGTGTTTGGGCTATTTGTCGGTGACTCTACCTTGAAACATTCCAATACAATGTTTTTGCATCCCAAAATATTAACGTGGAACTGTTTACTATCTTTGCTAGTTATATCTTGTATCAATGTGTTGGTCAAAAAGTCTAACCTTATATTCTGTTTAATTTTGGAGTTAACAAAGTAACACATAAAAAAAAAGGTGTTAGTTATAGTTATAGTTATATTTTAATAATAATAATAGGGAATAAAATCGTTCAGTAGAAAGGTTTAAGGTGTGGTGCCACATTTTTATTTGGTTCTAAAATTAAAGGAAGAATGGTTTTTCCTTTAGTTTTGTTCCAAATATATAGAAAGTTTGAGAAAATAACAACCAACCAAATATATTATAATTTAATGAATGTGGAAAAGTCATATGGCCAAGCTTCAATTTCTATGATTAGCTTGTTTCTTTAATATCAACTTGGCATAGTTAGCTAAATTTGTGGTCAATTTTTTCACAACTTGAATAATTCAAACTATGTGAAAGGATTTTATTATGGAAAGATTGAAAAGAATTATTTTACATTTTGTCTTTAAAATAATATCTTTACTAGTTCGTGGAGAAAATAGTTATGTTCCGTTAAATTTATAGATGTTATTTCGAAAAATATAATCCTACTTATTCTATAAAAAAATGTTGATACAAGAATGTGGTTTGGTGGTTGATGAAGGCTCACACCATATTGTCGAAAATCACACTGGTGGTTTCTGGCACTCTTTTCAATCACTATTTTCTCGGTCCTATAACACCTAGTCGAGCTAACATTCACCCTGGACTTCACCCACATAACAATTATTAGTGAAAACATGATGGGCATTTGGCTTCTCTTTTCAAATAGATTTAATTTTAACTTTTACTTTCTTCAATTTCCCTAGAGCATCTTGTAATTTCTAATCATCATCCCCATCAAACAAGTATCTAATTTCAAAAAGTGTGTTTCTTCATCACCAGCACCATCCGCTTCATTAACACCCCTTTTCGAATCCTCACCTTCACCTTTACCCTCGTCCTCACCCCCTATTCTGGAAGATACAAAGTGACCATCACATAAAATGGATCGAATTAGTGGGAAAATGTTTAACCTAAAAAGATGATGGGCATTCTATGATAGTAACATGCATTTGGCAACGTCAATGGAGAATTCTTTCCACGTTTAGCTTTCGTAATATTATATGTTGGAGAGACGGATCAAGGTACTTTTAGTGGATTGAATATACAACTAAATAAATTCTGAATTATAATTTATTGAAGCCCTAATTATATATGTATGATCGATCCCTTTGCTAGCTCAATATAACTCTAAGCATATTGCATAATAAAACCTGATTCAACGTATGGATGAAAACGATATATTCAAAATACATGGCATGAACTACAATTCGATGTAAATTCAATTTCTTGAGAACGAAAAAGATGACACGTAATTAAATTAATTCCTTTGGTTTGTAATTTAATTGAATGAATAAAGTAAATAAATAAGTCCAAAGTGAAAATTAAATATGCAGTTAATATAGTTATATTTCATTCAAATAATTAAATTAATTTGCATGTAAGTTTTAGTATTGAAAAGTTTTTCGAATTCTATCAAAACTTAATCTGGGTTTTGTAAATTACGTAGTGGAAATAATTTAGTTTAATTAAATAATTAATTTCAAAAAATTAATTCATGGAAGAATATATGCTATTGGGTTAGATAATCATAAAACCTAGTTGGAATTTATTGAAAAATTAGTTAAATTCTATTTTCTTTGAACTGAAATCAGTTCTATCTTTTTAGACTTTGGAATTTATATTTTTAATATTATAATGACATTCATCTAGTGATAATAATTCAAGTATAGGAGTTGTTTTCAATTGGGTAGAACATAGAAAGCTAGTTGAAATACCTCCTTGATTAGTCTCGGTTTACGTCTTATTTTCAGTTTTGAGTACGACGCAAAGGGCCAGGTGCATAGCTCATTGATAAGTCTCAATACAAGTCTTGTGTTTGATTTTTTCAATTACATCACACTCTCCAAGAATCTGAGATTTCAAGAATAGGGAATAAAATCGTTCAGTAGAAAGGTTTAAGACATTGGACCATAATTCAAACCGATTAAAACAATGCAGTCATATCCCAAACCTTCCTTGCGATCTGAACATCTCTTGAGCCTTGGAACACAACTATTTAATTTATCAAATTTATTACTTTAAATATCACGGTAAAGGCCTATTTTAGAAAAGAAATTAAAACTCTATTGTGCCTACCCTAGCTTGTTTTCTAAATATTTTTCCAACATGAACCCCAAATCAAAAAAGAAACCATGAATAAAACAGTTTCGAGCCAAACACACAAAGGAAAAGAGAATAACCTCTGAGAATCTAAAATCAAAAACTCAAAATCGCATCGACAAATTTCGTGATCTTTATGTTATAATCGCAAAATACCCAAACATTACGTACAATCTCGACGTATATATCGTCCCTTCCTACTAATCTCATTATAGTTCCACAAAATTTTCACTCATTCTCCATTTTGGGGTTCAACCTTTTTTTTTTGTATATGTAATAGGTAAACATAAAATGGTGCCACGTCATTACCGAATAATTTGGTTTTTGAGTCCTTAATAGATTCGGATATTGGAGAAGAAATACATTGTGCAAGTTTGCTGAAGAAGCTTGGGATCAGATTAGAAAATAACTAGGTTTGGTAGAGGATTGTAAAGACCAAGTAATTATCGGTGACCTGTTCAATTTAGAAATTAGAATTTTTTTTTTATTGTGTTGGAAACATTCGTTTAGAAAATGATTTTTTTTGAACAACAAAAACTTTAGAAGTTTCTAAAATCAAGTAGTAATCATATTTATAGCGACAAACCCTTTTACCAATATCATACTTGTGTTCTGGAATAGACGGTCTAAGTTGTTCCTTACCACTCTACCAACACGATATTCTCAACTATTCACAAACCTCAACTAGTTAAAGTATGAGCTCTAATCCATGAATTGAAGAAAACATTCTATTGATGTTGTAGTGGGTAATACCACTGTCTCTTTATGGGCCAAAAACTGAAAAGTAAACACTCAAATTTAGATTTCTTTTTGGATAATAAATCTCGATAAATTTTGACAGTGTTGATGCTTCACATTGTGTGTGGTCGACCAAGCCAATGAGCTCTATTTATAAAAAAATCGCAAGAGTCTTGGTCGAACAAGAAGAAGAAAAGCTAATAACATTTTAAGAGAGAATACATAATTCTCTAGAAGAAATATCTATGGGCTTCAACACCCTCTCTTTAGAGCTAGGGCCCATCTTATGTGTGATAGGCTTATCTCATGTATTGGGTATAAGTATATGTGTTATTTAGAAATTTAATCGATGCATATAATTTAACCAACCAAATAAACAATTTTCTATTTGCTAAAATATAAATTAATTAATTGAAATAAATTATACTGATTCACACGATTAAATTATTTTGCCAACCTAGTTCTAATTTTGTTAAATTCATGATGAGTTTACCACACTAGAATCTATGATTAAATCAATCTAATTATCCTGTTCAACAAAACTGTGCTAATTAATTAGTTAATTTTCACTCCAAACATCAGTTAAGTGATTACTATTAATTAAAGAATAATTCGATTAAATTAATTTAGTCTCTAAGTCATCTCTCTCTTATAATGAGAAAATACATTCACTACGGATAGTGATACATTCGATCTTTATTCGTAATTCATCATTTTTATTGATTCATCTCATCAATTCAAATGCAAATAGTCAAGGTTATATAGAGCTAGTAGAGGGGCCTACTAAATATATATATATATATATAATTAGAGATCAAATAGTTTGTAATTAATTACCCTGACCGAGCTCTCCTAATTATATATCATTACGAAAGCAACTTACAAAGCGCTCGTCCAATTAAATTGTCCTATGTGTGTTACCCTCATAGGATATCTTTAGTCTCTTTAAGTTATATCCATTCACCCAAAATGATCTTATTATATCTCATGTTAACCATCACATCTTCTTTCGGTAAAAATGTAAAGTGAACAGAAAAAGAAATAAACTAATGTAAAAATATAATCATATGTTTAAGCACACAAATAATACATGAATATGTTGCTCAAAAAATTTGGACGATAGAACTTTTATTTTAATTAGAATCTCGAATCTAATATTTTAATTTCCCTTTAAAAGTACTAAATTGGAAGATGGTTTTTATACAAAAAAAAAACTATATATTTTTAGATAAAGAAAATTTCAATAACTTTATCCAATTCAATTCAGAAACTCAGGAATGGTTTTGTTATGAGTTTAAACGAACAAAATTTTATCACATTTTGGCTCTTTGTATTGAAGTGTATATTAAAACCATTGAATTTATAGCCAAAGTTTATTAATAGAAACGATTTAAAATGGAAATAATTGTGCTTATATAATATGAATAAATATAGCATTTACAATTGCATTGAATTTGTTGGTATCCTTTAAGCTTTGGCACCAGGGGTTTTTGAGACAGGGCTGGAACATGAAACCGGGTTTAATTTGCCACTAGTTTTAGGCTTGACATTCAAACATGGGGATGTTGCGGCTTCAGCTCCTGTGGGCTTAATATCAATGTCCACAAGTTCCACATTTTGACATGGAAAGCACCGCTGCTAATAATCTTGACAGCTTCTAGAAGCACAGATGTGCCGTGGATGTTCTTGAAGCTAATATTGCTTAGTTTAACTTTTGATTCTGTATGCATCAACACAATAATGATTCAATGATTGATTAAATATTCACTCTATTAGGATTTTGATAAGAATGTACATACATTTATCTTGCTTTTATTCCATGGGCAATATTTTTGATCAATTAGGATAGGGAAAGTGACATTAGTCACTGTAATATCCTCAAAACATATATCTGATGCTGTCCCAGGATATTCGCCTGGCCAAGATTTGATTCGAATGCCATTCGAATTATTAGTCATGGTGCACTTCGAGACTTTAATTCACTCAATAGGCTCTTCATTTTGAAACTTTCCAAGACTACCGATACTTATACCATGTCCTGGTCCACAAGTTACTCCATTGATGTCCACATTTTTCGTGCCATCTCCTATAGAAATACAATCATCACCTGTTTTATTGTCAGTGCTAATAATTTTGACCCCGTCTGATCGACCCATGTGAATCCCATCTGTGTTTGGGCTATTTTCCGGTGCCTTTACCTTGAAACCTCCAAAGGTAATGTTTTTGCATCCCAAAATATTAACGTGGAACTGTTTACTATCTTTGCTAGTTATATCTTGTATAAATGCGTTGGTCAAAAAGTCAAACCTTATATTCTGTTTAATTTTGGAGTTAACAAAGCAACACATAAAAAAAAGGTGTTAGTTATAGTTATATTTTAATAATAATAATAATAAGAAGAAGAATAAAAAGAATAAAGAAATTCTGGCATGAGGGAAGAAACCTTACAATGGGAAGTGCGGGACAAAAGTCATGTTCGGCACAGCCTTTCCTTCCATAAGCATTGGTTCCCTGACCATCAAAACTTCCTCTGCCAGGCAATTTGAAATTTTGAAATTTACTGAAGCTAACCCAGTCAGGTTCCTTTAAAGCTTTAGGGTTAGCCGGAGGCTGTATAGTGCCTTGAACTTGAACTTCAATAGGAGCCTTGCAAGGACCTTTTAAGGCTACTTTTGTTCATAAATATATCCCTTTAGGAATCAAAATTGTTGATGGGGTTATAGAGGCATATGCTTCTTTCCAAGCATCCAACAATGGCTAAAATGAAATGAATAAAGACATCAGATTGAAATATAGGTTTTTTCATAATTTCACCTTTGGGGTACAAAGTTTAGAGCTATTTTACTCGCCTTACTCAAATCCGTTTTCCCGTCACCTTTTGCGCCAACCTTGGCAACATCAATAGCAGCTGATTGAACTTTAGCGGCCGAAATGAATAATAATAAAAGTACAGACATGGCGGGAACAATATTAAGGTGTGGTGCCATATTTTTATTTGGATCTGAAATTAAAGGAAGAATGGTTTTTCCTTTAGTTTTGTTCCAAATATATAGAAAGTTTGAGAAAATAATAGCCAACCAAATATATTATAATTTAATCAATGTGGATAAGTCATATGGCCAAGCTTCAATTTCAATGATTAGCTTGTTTCTTTAATATCAACTTAGCATAGTTAGATAAAGTTGTGGTCAATTTTTTTGCAACTTGAATAATTCGAACTATGTGAAAGGTTTTTATTGTGGAAAGATTGAAAAGAATTATTTTACATTTTGTCTTTAAAATAATATCTTTCCTAGTTTGTGGAGAATATAATTATGTTTCGTTAATTTTATAGATGTTATTTCGAAAAATATAATCCTAATTATTTTGTAAAAAATGTTGATACAAGAATGTGGCTTGGTGGTTGATGAAGGTTCACACCATATTGTCGAAAATCACACTGGTGGTTTCTGGCACTCTTTTCAATCACTATTGTCTTGGCCCTATAACACCTAGTCGAGCCAACATTCACCCTGGACTTCACCCACGTAACCATCATTAGTGAAAACATGATGGGCATTTGACTTCTCTTTTCAAATAGATTTAATTTTAACTTTTACTTTCTTCAATTTCCTTAAAGCATCTTGTAATTTCTTATCATCATCCCCATCTAACAAGTATCTAATTTCAAAAAGTATGCTTGTCATCACCAGCACCATCCCCTTCATTATCACCCTTTTTCGAATCCTCACCTTCACCTTTTCCCTCATCCTCAGCCCCTATTCTGGAAGATACAAAGTGACCATCACATAAAATGGATCGAATTAGTGGGAAAATGTTTAACCTAAAAAGATGATGGGCATTCTATGATAGTAACATGCATTTGACAACATCAATGGAGAATGCTTTCCACGTTTAGCTTTCGTAATATTATATATTGGAGAGACGGATCAAGGTACTTTTAGTGGATTGAATATACAACTAAATAAATTATGAATTATAATTTATTGAAGCCCTAATTATATATGTATGATCGATCCCTTTGCCAGCTCAAAATAACTGTAAGCAGATTGCATAATAAGAACTGATTTAACGTATGGATGAAAACGACATATTCGAAATACATGGCATGAACTACAATTAGATGTGAATTCAATTTCTTGACAACGAAAAAGATGACACGTAATTAAATTAATTCCTTTGGTTTGTTATATAATTGAATGAATAAAGTAAATAAATAAGTCCAAAGTGTAACTTAAATATGTAGTTAATATAGTTATATTTCATTCAAATAATTAAATTAATTTGCATGTAAGTTCTAGTATTGAAAAGTTTTCCGGATTCAACCAAAACTTAATCTGGGTTTTGTAAATTAAGTAGTGGAAATAGTTTAGTTTAATTAAATAATTAATTTATAAAAATTAATTCATGGAAGAATATATGCTATTGGGTTAGATAATCGTGTGGCCTTGATTTTTTTATTGAAGCCAAGAGGGTAAGCTCGTATAATTAAATTGGGCTAGGATTAGCACTACTAGCCCATTAAGGTAAGTGTCAAAGGGAATTATCACATGGAGTTGCTGGCCATGGGATGAAAAATGTCCTAGCTAGACTTTAGTTATTCTAAATTAATTATTTTATTTACCCGGATAAAAATATAACCCTTGCATATGTTTCTCTATCAACACCCAATTGATGTAAAAAACCAACGACAATATATACTAAGAGAAAACCTAATTGAAATTTATTGAAAAATTTGTTAAATTCTATTTTCTTTGAACTGAAATTAGTTCTAAATTTTAGACTTTGGAATTTATATTTTTAAGATTATAATGACATTCATCTAGCGATAATAATTCAAGTATAGGAGTTGTTTTCGATTGGGTAGAACATAGAAAGCTAGTGGAAATACCTCCTTGATTAGTCTCGGTTTACGTCTTGTTTTCAGTTTTGAGTAGGACGCGAAGAGCCAGGTGCACAGCTCCTTGATAAGTCTCAATACAAGTCTTGTGTTTGATTTTTCATTTGCTTCACACTCTCCAAGAATCTGAGATTTCAAGAATAGGGAATAAAATTGTTCAGTAGAAAGGTTTAAGACATTGGACTATAATTCAAACCGATTAAAACAATGTAGTCATATCCCAAACCTTCCTTGAGATCTGAACATCTCTTGAGCCTTGGAACACAACTGTTTAATTTATCAAATTTATTACTTTAAATATCACGGTAAAGGCCTATTTTAGAAAAGAAATTAAAACTCTATTGTGCCTACCCTAGCTAGTTTTCTAAATATTTTTCCAACATGAACCCCGAATCAGAAAAGAAACCATGAATAAAATAGTTTCGAGCCAAACACACAAAGGAAAAGAGACTAACCTCTAAGAATCTAAAATGAAAAACTCAAAATACCCAAACATTACGTATAATCTCGACGTAAATATCGTTCCTTCCTACTAATCTCTTTATAGTTCCACAAAATTTTCACTCATTCTCCATTTTGGGGTTCAACCTTTTTTTTTTTGTATATGTAATAGGTAAACATAAAATGGTGCCACGTCATTATCGAATAATTTGGTTACTGAGTCCTTAATAGATTCGGACATTGGAGAAGAAATACACTGTGCAAGTTTGTTGAAGAAGCTTGGGATCTGATTAGAAAATAACTAGGTTTGGTCGAGGATTGTAAAAACCAAGTAATTATCGGTGACTTGTTCAATTTAGAAATTGGAAATTTTGCTTGATTGCGTTGGAAACTTTCGTTTAGAAAAAGATTTTTTTTGAACATCAAAAACTTTAAAAGTTTCTAAAACCAAGCAGTAATCATATTTATAGCGACAAACCCTTTTACCAATATCATAATTGTGTTCTGGAATAGACGGTCTAAGTTATTCCTCAGCACTCTACCAACACGATATTCTCAACTATTCACAAACCTCGACTAGTTAAAGTATGGGCTCTAATCCATGAACTGAAGAAAATTTTTTATTGATGTTGTAGTGGGAAATACCAATGTCTCTTTATGGGCCAAAACCTGAAAAGTAAACACTCAAATTTAGATTTTTTTTGGATAATAAATCTAAATAAATTTTGACAGTGTCGATGCTTCACATTGTGTATGGTCGACCAAGCTTATGTGCTCTATTTATAGAAAAATCGCAAGAGTCTTGGTCGAACAAGAAGAAGAAAAGCTAATAACATTTTAAGAGAGAATACACATAATTCTCTAGAAGAAATATCTATGGGCTTTAACACCCACTCTTTAGAGCTAGGGCCCAACTTATGTGTGATAGGCTTATCTCATGTATTGGGTATAAGTATATGTGTTATTTAGAAATTTAATCGATGCATATAATTTAACCAACCAAATAATCAATTTTCTATTTCCTAAAATATTAATTAATTAATTAATTAATTGAAATAAATTTTATTGATTTACACGATTAAATTATTTTGCCACACAGTTCTAATTTTGTTAAATTCATGACGAGTTTACCACACTAGAATCTCTGAGTAAATCAATTTAATTATCCTGTTCAACAAAACTGTGCTAATTAATTAGTTAATTTTCACTTCAAACATCAGTTAAGTGATTACTATTAATTATAGAATAATTCGATTAAATTAATTTAGTCTCTAAGTCATCTCTCTCTTATAATGAGAAAATACATTCACTACGGATAGGGATACATTCGATCTTTATCCATAATTCATCATTTTTATTGATTCATCTCATCAATTCAAATGCAAATAGTCAAGGTTGTATAGAGCTAGTAGAGGGGCCTACTAAATATATATATATATATATATATAATTAGAGATCAAATAGTTTGTAATTAATTGCCATGACCGAGCTCTCCTAATTATATATCATTACGAAAGCAACTTACCAAGTGGTCGTCCAATTAATTTGTCCTATGTGTGTTACCCTCATAGGATATCTTTAATCTCTTTAAGTTATATCCATTCACCCAAAATGATCTTATTATATCTCATGTTAACCACCACATCTTCTTTCGTTAAAAATGTAAAGGGAACAGAAAAAAAAATAAACTAATGTAAAAATATAATCATATGTTTAAACACACAAATAATACATGAATATGTTGTTCAAAAAATTTGGACGATAGAACTTTTATTTTAATTAGAATCTCGAATCTAATATTTTAATTTCCCTTTAAAAGTACTAAATTGGAAGATGGTTTTTATACAAAAAAAACACTATATATATTTAGATAAAGAAAATTTCAATAATTTTATCCAATTTAATTCAGAAACACAGGAATGGTTTTGTTATGAGTTTAAACGAACAAAATTTTATCACATTTCGGCTTTTTGTATTGAAGTGTATATTAAAACCATTGAATTTATAGCCAAAGTTTATTAATAGAAAAGAGTTAAAATGGAAATAATTGTGCTTATATAATATGAATAAATATATCATTTACAATTGCATTGAATTTGTTGGTATCCTTTAAGCTTTGGCACCAGGGGTTTTTGAGACAGGGCTGGAACATGGAACCGGGTTTAATTTGCCACTGGTTTTAGGCTTGACATTCAAACATGGGGATGTTGCGGGTTTAGCTCCAGTGGGCTTAATATCAATGTCCGTAAGTTCCACATTTTGACATGGAAAAGCACCACTGCAAATAATCTTGACAGCTTCTGGAAGCGCAGATGTGCCGTGGATGTTCTTGAAGCTAATGTTGCTTAGTTTAACTTTTGATTCCGCCTGCATCAACACAATAATGATTCAATGATTGATTAAATATTCAGTCTATTAGAATTTTTATAAGAATGTACATACATTTATCTTGCATTTATTCCATGGGCAATATTTTTGATCAATTAGGATAGGGAAAGTGACATTAGTCACGGTAATATCCTCAAAATGTATATTTGATGCTTTCCCAGGATATTCGCCTGGCCAAGATTTGATTCGAACGCCATTCGAAGTATTAGTCATGGTGCACTTCGAGACTTTAATTCCCTCAACAGGCTCTTCATTTTGGAACTTTCCAAGACTACCGATACTTATACCATGTCCTGGTCCACAAGTTACTCCACTGATGTCCAAATTTTTAGTGCCATCTCCTATAGAAATACAATCACCACCAGTTTTAATGTCGGCGCTAATAATTTTGACCCCGTCTGATCGACCCATGTGAATCCCATTTGTGTTTGGGCTATTTGCCGGTGCCTTTACCTTGAAACCTTCAAATGTAATGTTTTTGCAACCCAAAATATTAATGTGGAACTGTTTACTATCTTTGCTAGTTATATCTTGTATCAATGCGTTGGTCAAAAAGTCAAACCTTATATTCTGTTTAATTTTGGAGTTAACAAAGCAACACATAAAAAAAGGTGTTAGTTATAGTTATATTTTAATAATAATAAGAAGAAGAAGAAGAAAAAGAATAAAGAAATTTTGGCATGAGGGAAGAAATCTTACAATGGGAAGTGCGGGACAAAAGTCACGTTCGGCACAACCTTTCCTCTCATAAGCAGCGGTTCCCTGACCATCAAAAATTCCTCCGCCAAACAATTTGAAATTTTCAATTCTACTGAAGCTAACCCATTTAGGTTCCTTGAAAGCTTTAGGGTCAGCCGGAGCTTGTATAGTGCCCTGAACTTTAACTTCAATAGGAGCCTTGCAAGGACCTTCTAAGGTTACTTTTGTTAATAAATATGTCCCTTTAGGAATAAAAATTGTTGATGGGGTTACAGAGGCACATGCATCTTTCCAAGCATCCAACAATGGCTAAAATGAAATGAATAAAGACATCAGATTGAAATATAGGTTTTTTCATATTTTCACCTTTGGGGTACAAAGTTGAGAGCAATTTTACTTGCCTTACTCAAATCCGTTTTCCCGTCACTTTTTGCGCCAAACTTGACAACATCAATAGCACCTGAATGAACTTCAACGGCTGAAATGAATAATAATAAAAGTACAGACATGGCGGGAACAATATTAAGGTGTGGTGCCATATTTTTATTTGGTTCTGAAATTAAAAGAAGAATGGTTTTTCCTTTAGTTTTGTTCCAAATATATAGAAAGTTTGAGAAATAACAACCAACAAAATATATTATAATTTAATCAATGTGGAAAAGTCATATGGCCAAGCTTCAATTTCTATGATTAGCTTTCTTTAATATCAACTTGGCATAGTTAGATAAATATGTGGTCAATTTTTTCACAACTTGAATAATTCAATCTATGTGAAAGGATTTTATTACGGAAAGATTTAAAAGAATTATTTTACATTTTGTCTTTAAAATAATATCTTTACTAGTTCGTGGAGAATATAATTATGTTCCGTTAAATTTATAGATGTTATTTCGAAAAATATAATCCTATTTATTCCATAAAAAATGTTGATACAAGAATGTGGTTTGGTGGTTGATGAAGGTTCACACCATATTGTCAAAAATCATACTGGTGGTTTCTGGCACTCTTTTCAATCACTATTGTCTTGGCCCTATAACACCTAGTCGAGCCAAAATTCCCCCTGGACTTCACCCACGTAACAATCATTAGTGAAACATGATGGGCATTTGACTTCTCTTTTCAAATAGATTTAATTTTAACTTTTACTTTCTTCAATTTCCCTAGAGCATCTTGTAATTTCTTATCATCATCCCCATCTAACAAGTATCTAATTTCAAAAAGCATGCTTGTTCATCACCAGCACCATCCCCTTCATTATCACCCTTTTTCGAATCCTCACCTTCACCTTTACCCTTATCCTCACCCCCTATTCTGGAAGATACAAAGTGACCATCACATAAAATGGATCGAATTAGTGGGAAAATGTTTAACCTAAAAAGATGATGGGCATTCTATGATAGTAACATGCATTTGACAACGTCAATGGAGAATGCTTTCCACGTTTAGCTTTCGTAATATTATATATTGGAGAGACGGATCAAGGTACTTTTAGTGGATTGAATATACAACTAAATAAATTCTGAATTATAATTTATTGAAGCCCTAATTATATATGTATGATCGATCCCTTTGCTAGCTCAATATAACTCAAAGCAGGTTGCATAATAAGAACAGATTCAACATATAGATGAAAACGACATATTCGAAATACATGGCATGAACTACAATTCGATGTGAATTCAATTTCTTGAGAACGAAAAAGATGACACGTAATTAAATTAATTCCTTTGGTTTGTTATTTAATTGAATGAATAAAGTAAATAAATAAGTCCAAAGTGAAAATTAAATATGTAGTTAATATAGTTATATTTCATTCAAGTAATTAAATTAATTTGCATGTAAGTTCTAGTACTGAAAAGTTTTTCGGATTCTACCAAAACTAAAATCAGGGTTTTGTAAATTAAGTAGTGGAAATAGTTTAGTTTAATTAAATAATTAATTTCAAAAAATTAATTCATGGAAGAATATATGCTATTGGGTTAGATAATCGTGTGGCCTTGATTTTTTTTATTTAAGCCAAGAGGGTAAGCTCGTATAACTAAATTGGGCTAGGATTAGCACTACTAACCCATTAAGGTAAGTGTCAAAGGGAATTATCCCATGGAGTTGCTGGCCATCGGATGAAAAATGTCTTAGCTAGACTTTAGTTCTTCTAAATTAATTATTTTATTTACCCGGATAAAAATATAACCCTTGCATATGTTTCTCTATCAACACCCAATTGATGTAAAAAACCAAGGACAATATATACTAAGAGAAAACCTAGTTGGAATTTATTGAAAAATTAGTTAAATTCTATTTTCTTTGAACTGAAATTAGTTCTATCTTTTTAGACTTTGGAATTATATATTTTTAAGATTATATTGACATTCATCTAGCGATAATAATTCAAGTATAGGAGTTGTTTTCGATTTGGTAGAACACAAAAAGCTAGTTGAAATACCTCCTTGATTAGTCTCGATTTACGTCTTGTTTTCAGTTTTGAGTAGGACGCGAAGAGCCAGGTGCATAGCTCCTTGATAAGTCTCAATACAAGTCTTGTGTTTGATTTTTTCAGTTACACCACACTCTCCAAGAATCTGAGATTTCAAGAATAGGGAATAAAATCGTTCAGTAGAAAAGAAATTAAAACTCTATTGTGCCTACCCTAGCTAGTTTTCTAAATATTTTTCCAACATGAACCTCGAATCAGAAAAAAACCATCAATAAAAAAGTTCCGAGCCAAACACACAAAGGAAAAGTGACTAACCTCTGAGAATCAAAAATCAAAAACTCAAAATCGCATCGACAAATTTCGTGATCTTTATGTTATATTCGCAAAATACCCAAACATTACATATAATCTCGACGTAAATATCGTTCCTTCCTACTAATCTCTTTATAGTTCCACAAAATTTTCACTCATTCTCCATTTTGGGGTTCAACTTTTTTTTTTGTATATGTAATAGGTAAACATAAAATGGTGCCACGTCATTATCGAATAATTTGGTTACTGAGTCCTTAATAGATTAGGACATTGGAGAAGAAATACACTGTGCAAGTTTGTTGAAGAAGCTTGGGATCAGATCAGAAAATAACTAGGTTTGGTCGAGGATTGTGAAGTTCAGGTAATTATCGGTGACCTGTTCAATATAGAAATTAGAAATTTTTTTGATTGTGTTGGAAACATTCGTTTAGAAAATGATTTTTTTGAACAACAAAAACTTTAAAAGTTTCTAAAACCAAGTAGTAATCATATTTATAACGACAAACCTTTTTACCAATATCATACTTGTGTTCTGGAATAGACGGTCTAAGTGGTTCCTCAGCACTCCACCAACACGATATTCTCAACTATTCACAAACCTCGGCTAGTTAAAGTATGGGCCCTAATCCATGAACTGAAGAAAACTTTCTATTGATGTTGTAGTGGGAAATACCAATGTCACTTTATGGACCAAAAACTGAAAAGTAAACACTCAAATTTAGATTTTTTTTGGATAATAAATCTCAATAAATTTTGACAGGGTCGATGCTTCACATTGTGTGTGGTCGACCAAGCCTATGAGCTCTATTTATAGAAAAATCGCAAGAGTCTTGGTCGAACAAGACGAAGAAAAACTAATAACATTTTAAGAGAGAACACACATAATTCTCTAGAAGAAATATCTATGGGCTTCAACACCCTCTCTTTGGAGCTAGGGCCCATCTTATGTGTGATAAGCTTATCTCATGTATTGGGTATAAGTATATATGTTATTTAGAAATTTAATCGATGCATATAATTTAACCGACCAAATAAATAATTTTCTATTTCCTAAAATATTAATTAATTAATTAATTAATTAATTGAAAAAAATTTTACTGATTCACACAATTAAATTATTTCGCCAACCTAGTTCTAATTTTGTTAAATTCATGACGAGTATACCACACTAGAATCTATGAGTAAATCAATTTAATTATCCTGTTCAACAAAATTGTGCTAATTAATTAGTTAATTTTCACTTCAAACATCAGTTAAGTGATTACTATTAATTATAGAATAATTCGATTAAATTAATTTAGTCTCCAAGTCATCTCTCTCTTATAATGAGAAAATACATTCACTACGGATAGTGATACATTTGATCTTTATCCGTAATTCATCATTTTTATTGATTCATCTAATCAATTCAAATGCAAATAGTCAAGGTTGTATAGAGCTAGTAGAGGGGCCTACTAAATATATATATATATATATATAATTAGAGATCAAATAGTTTGTAATTAATTGCCATGACCGAGCTCTCCTAATTATATATCATTACGAAAGCAACTTACCAAGTGGTCGTCCAATTAATTTGTCCTATGTGTGTTACCCTCATATGATATCTTTAATCTCTTTAAGTTATATCCATTCACCCAAAATGATCTTATTATATCTCATGTTAACCATCACATCTTCTTTCGTTAAAAATGTAAAGTGAACAGAAAAAGAAATAAACTAATGTAAAAATATAATCATATGTTTAAGCACACAAATAATACATGAATATGTTGTTCAAAAAATTTGGACGATAGAACTTTTATTTTAATTAGAATCTCGAATCTAATATTTTAATTTCCCTTTAAAAGTAGTAAATTGGAAGATGGTTTTTATACAAAAAAAAAACACTATATATAGTTAGATAAAGAAAATTTCAAAAATTTTATCCAATTCAATTCAGAAACACAAGAATGGTTTTGTTATGAGTTTAAACGAACAAAATTTTATCACATTTCGGCTTTCTATATTGAAGTGTATATTAAAACCATTGAATTTATAGCCAAAGTTTATTAATAGAAAAGAGTTAAAATGGAAATAATTGTGCTTATATAATATGAATAAATATATCATTTACAATTGCATTGAATTTGTTGGTATCCTTTAAGCTTTGGTACCAGGGGTTTTTGAGACAGGGCTGGAACATGGAACCGGGTTTAATTTGCCACTAGTTTTAGGCTTGACATTCAAACATGGGGATGTTGCGGGTTCACCTCCAGTGGGCTTAATATCAATGTCCGCAAGTTCCACATTTTGACATGGAAAAGCACCGCTGCAAATAATCTTGACAGCTTCTGGAAGCGCAGATGTGCCGTGGATGTTCTTGAAGCTAATGTTGCTTAGTTTAACTTTTGATTCCTCCTGCATCAACACAATAATGATTCAATGACTGATTAAATATTCACTCTATTAGGATTTTTATAAGAATGTACGTACATTTATCTTGCATTTATTCCATGGGCAATATTTTTGATCAATTAGGATAGGGAAAGTGACATTAGTCACGGTAATATCCTCAAAATGTATATCTGATGCTGTCCCAGGATATTCGCCTGGCCAAGATTTGATTCGAACGCCATTCGAAGTATTAGTCATGGTGCACTTCGAGACTTTAATTCCCTCAACAGGCTCTTCATTTTGGAACTTTCCAAGACTACCGATACTTATACCATGTCCTGGTCCACAAGTTACTCCATTGATGTCCACATTTTTAGTGCCATCTCCTATAGAAATACAATCATCACCAGTTTTAATGTCAACGCTAATAATTTTGACCCCGTCTGATCGACCCATGTGAATCCCATCCGTGTTTGGGCTATTTGCCGGTGCCTCTACCTTGAAACCTTCAAATGTAATGTTTTTGCATCCCAAAATATTAACGTGGAACTGTTTACTATCTTTGCTAGTTATATCTTGTATCAATGCGTTGGTCAAAAAGTCAAACCTTAAATTCTGTTTAATTTTGGAGTTAACAAAGTAACACATAAATAAAAAGGTGTTAGTTATAGTTATATTTTAATAATAATAATCAGAATAAGAATAAAAAAGATTAAAGAAATTCTGGCATGAGGGAAGAAACCTTACAATGGGAAGTGCTGGACAAAAGTCATGTTCGGCGCAACCTTTCCTCTCATAAGCAACGGTTCCCTGACCATCAAAAATTCCTCCGCCAGACAATTTGAAATTTTCAATTCTACTGAAGCTAACCCATTCAGGTTCCTTGAAAGCTTTAGGGTCAGTCGGAGCCTGTATAGTGCCCTGAACTTGAACTTCAATAGGAGCCTTGCAAGGACCTTCTAAGGTTACTTTTGTTAATAAATATGTCCCTTTAGGAATCAAAATTGTTGATGGGGTTACAGAGGCACATGCATCTTTCCAAGCATCCAACAATGGCTAAAATGAAATGAATAAAGACATCAGATTGAAATATAGGTTTTTTCATATTTTCACCTTCGGGGTACAAAGTTGAGAGCAATTTTACTTGCCTTACTCAAATCCGTTTTCCCGTCACCTTTTGCGCCAAACTTGGCAACATCAATAGCACCTGATTGAACTTTAGCGGTTGAAATGAATAATAATAAAAGTACAGACATGGCGGGAACAATATTAAGGTGTGGTGCCATATTTTTATTTGGTTCTGAAATTAAAGGAAGAATGGTTTTTCCTTTAGTTTTGTTCCAAATATATAAAAAGTTTGAGAAAATAACAACCAACCAAATATATTATAATTTAATCAATGTGGAAAAGTCATATGGCCAAGCTTCAATTTCTATGATTAGCTTGTTTCTTTAATATCAACTCGGCATAGTTAGATAAATTTGTGGTCAATTTTTTCACAACTTGAATAATTCAAACTATGTGAAAGGATTTTATTATGGAAAGATTGAAAAGAATTATTTTACATTTTGTCTTTAAAATAATATCTTTACTAGTTCGTGGAGAATATAATTATGTTCCGTTAAATTTATAAATGTTATTTCGAAAAATATAATCCTAATTATTCCGTAAAAAATGTTGATACAAGAATGTGGTTTGGTGGTTGATGAAGGTTCACACCATATCGTCAAAAATCATACTGGTGGTTTCTGGCACTCTTTTCAATCACTATCGTCTTGGCCCTATAACACCTAGTCGAGCCAACATTCACCCTGGACTTCACCCACGTAACAATCATTAGTGAAATCATGATGGGCATTTGACTTCTCTTTTCAAATAGATTTAATTTTAACTTTTACTTTCTTCAATTTCCCTAGAGCATCTTGTAATTTCTTATCATCATCCCCATCTAACAAGTATCTAATTTCAAAAAGTATGCTTGTTCATCACCAGCACCATCCCCTTCATTATCACCCTTTTTCGAATCCTCACCTTCACCTTTACCCTCATCCTCACCCCCTATTATGGAAGATACAAAGTGACCATGACATAAAATGGATCGAATTAGTGGGAAAATGTTTAACCTAAAAAGATGATGGGCATTCTATGATAGTAACATGCATTTGACAACGTAAATGGAGAATGCTTTCCACGTTTAGCTTTCATAATATTATATATTGGAGAGACGGATGAAGGTACTTTTAGTGGATTGAATATACAACTAAATAAATTCTGAATTATAATTTATTGAAGCCCTAATTATATATGTATGATCGATCCCTTTGCTAGCTCAATATAACTCTAAGCAGGTTGCATAATAAGAACTAATTCAACATATAGATGAAAACGACATATTCGAAATACATGGCATGAACTACAATTCGATGTGAATTCAATTTCTTGAGAACGAAAAAGATGACACGTAATTAAATTAATTCCTTTGGTTTGTTAATTGAATGAATAAAGTAAATAAATAAGTCCAAAGTGAAAATTATATATGTAGTTAATATAGTTATATTTCATTAAAATAATTAAATTAATTTCCATGTAAGTTCTAGTATTGAAAAGTTTTTCGGATTCTATCAAAACTTAATCAGGGTTTTGTATAATAAGTAGTGGAAATAGTTTAGTTTAATTAAATAATTAATTTCAGCCAAGATGGTAAGCTCGTATAATTAAATTGGGCTAGGATTAGCACTACTAGCCCATTAAGGTAAGTGTCAAAGGGAATTATCCCATGGAGTTGCTGGCCATGGGATGAAAAATGTCCTAGCTAGACTTTAGTTCTTCTAAATTAATTATTTTATTCACTCGGATAAAAATATAACTCTTGCATAGGTTTCTCTATCAACACCCAATTGATGTAAAAAACCAAGGACAATATATACTAAGAGAAAACCTAGTTGGAATTTATTGAAAAATTAGTTAAATTCTATTTTCTTTGAACTGAAATCAGTTCTATCTTTTTAGACTTTGGAATTTATATTTTTAAGATTATAATGACATTCATCTAGCGATAATAATTCAAGTATAGGAGTTGTTTTCGATTGGGTAGAACACAAAAAGCTAGTTGAAATACCTCTTTGACTAGTCTCGGTTTACGTCTTGTTTTTAGTTTTGAGTAGGACACGAAGAGCCAGGTGCATAGCTCCTTCATAAGTCTCAATACAAGTCTTGTGCTTAATTTTTTCAATAACATTACACTCTCCAGAATTTGAGATTTCAAGAATAGGGAATAAAATCGTTCAGTAGAAAGGTTTAAGACATTGGACTATAATTCAAACCGATTAAAGCAATGCAATCATATCCCAAACCTTCCTTGCGATCTGAACATCTCCTAAGCCTTGGAACACAACTATTTAATTTATCCAATGTATTATTTTAAATATCACGGTAAAGGCCTATTTTAGAAAAGAAATTAAAACTCTGTTGTGCTTACCCTAGCTAGTTTTCAAAATATTTTTCCAACATGAACCCCAAACCAAAAAAGAAACCATGAATAAAATAGTTTTGAGCCAAACACACCAAGGAAAAGAGACTAACCTCTGAGAATCTAAACTCAAAAACTCAAAATAGTGAAATCATGATGGGCATTTGACTTCTCTTTTCAAATAGATTTAATTTTAACTTTTACTTTCTTCGATTTCCCTAGAGCATCTTGTAATTTCTTATCATCACCCCCATCTAACAAGTATCTAATTTCAAAAAGTATGCTTGTTCATCACTAGCGCCATCCCCTTCATTATCACCCTTTTTCGAATCCTCACCTTTACCTTTACCCTCATCCTCACCCCCTATTCTGGAAGATACAAAGTGACCATGACATAAAATGGATCGAATTAGTGGGAAAATGTTTAACCTAAAAAGATGATGGGCATTCTATGATAGTAACGTGCATTTGACAACGTCAACGGAGAATGCTTTCCACGTTTCGCTTTCGTAATATTATATATTGGAGAGACGGATGAAGGTACTTTTAGTGGATTGAATATACAACTAAATAAATTATGAATTATAATTTATTGAAGCCCTAATTATATATGTATGATCGATCCCTTTGCTAGCTCAATATAACTCTAAGCAGGTTGCATAATAAGAACTGATTCAACGTATGGATGAAAACGACATATTCGGAATACATGGCATGAACTACAATTCGATGTGAATTCAATTTCTTGAGAACGAAAAAGATGACACGTAATTAAATTAATTCCTTTGGTTTGTTATTTAATTGAATGAATAAAGTAAATAAATAAGTCCAAAGTGAAAATTATATGTGTAGTTAATATAGTTATATTTCATTCAAATAATTAAATTAATTTGCATGTAAGTTCTAGTATTGAAATTTTTTTCGGATTCTATCAAAACTTAATCAGGGTTTTGTAACTTAAGTAGTGGAAATAGTTTAGTTTAATTAAATAATTAATTTATAAAAATTAATTCATGGAAGAATATATGCTATTGGGTTAGATAATCGTGTGGCCTTGATTTTTTTATTGAAGCCAAGAGGGTAAGCTCGTATAATTAAATTGGGCTAGGATTAGCACTACTAGCCCATTAAGGTAAGTGTCAAAAGGGAATTATCCCATGAAGTTGCTGGCCATGGGATGAAAAATGTCCTAGATAGACTTTAGTTATTCTAAATTAATTATTTTATTTACCTGGATAAAAATATAACGCTTGCATATGTTTCTCTATCAACACCCAATTGATGTAAAAAACCAAGGACAATATATACTAAGAGAAAACCTAGTTGGAATTTATTGAAAAATTAGTTAAATTCTATTTTCTTTGAACTGAAATTAGTTCTATCTTTTTAGACTTTGGAATTATATATTTTTAAGATTATAATGACATTCATCTAGCGATAATAATTCAAGTATAGGATTTGTTTTTGATTGGGTAGAACACAAAAAGCTAGTTGAAATACTTCCTTGATTAGTCTCGGTTTACGCCTTGTTTTCAGTTTTGAGTAGGACGCGAAGAGCCAGGTGCATAGCTCCTTGATAAGTCTCGATACAAGTCTTGTGTTTGATTTATTCAGTTACATCACACTCTCCAAGAATCTGAGATTTCAAGAAGAGGGAATAAAATCGTTCAGAAGAAAGGTTTAAGACATTGGACTATAATTCAAACCGATTAAAACAATGCAATCATATCCCAAACCTTCCTTGCGATCTGAACATCTCTTGAGCCTTGGAACACAACTATTTAATTTATCAAATTTATTACTTTAAATATCACGGTAAAGGCCTATTTTAGAAAAGAAATTAAAACTCTATTGTGCCTACACTTGCTAGTTTTCTAAATATTTTTCCAACATGAACCTCGAATCAGAAAAGAAACCATGAATAAAACAGTTTCGAGCCAAACACACAAAGGAAAAGTGACTAACCTCTGAGAATCAAAAATCAAAAACTCAAAATCGCATCGACAAATTTCGTGATCTTTATGTTATATTCACAAAATACCCAAGCATTACGTATAATCTCGACGTAAATATTGTTCCTTCCTACTAATCTCTTTATAGTTCCAAAAAATTTTCACTCATTCTCCATTTTAGGGTTCAACTTTTTTTTGTTTGTATATGTAATAGGTAAACATAAAATGGTGCCACGTCATTATCGAATAATTTGGTTACTGAGTCCTTAATAGATTGGGACATTGGAGAAGAAATACACTGTGCAAGTTTGTTGAAGAAGCTTGGGATCAGATTAGAAAATAACTAGGTTTGGTCGAGGATTGTAAAGATCAGCTAATTATCGGTGACCTGTTCAATATAGAAATTAGAAATTTTTTTGATTGTGTTGGGAACATTCGTTTAGAAAATGATTTTTTTGAACAACAAAAACTTTAAAAGTTTCTAAAACCAAGTAGTAATCATGTTTATAGCGACAAACCCTTTTACCAATATCATACTTGTGTTCTGGAATAGATGGTCTAAGTTGTTCCTCAGCACTCTACCAACACGATATTCTCAACTATTCACAAACCTCGGCTAGTTAAAGCATGGGCTCTAATCCATGAACTGAAGAAAACTTTCTATTGATGTTGTAGTGGGAAATAACAATGTCTCTTTATGGGCCAAAAACTGAAATGTAAACACTCAAATTTAGATTTTTTTTGGATAATAAATCTCAATAAATTTTGACAGGGTCGATGTTTCACATTGTGTGTGGTCGACCAAGCCTATGAGCTCTATTTATAGAAAAATCGCAAGAGTCTTGGTCGAACAAGACGAAGAAAAACTAATAACATTTTAAGAGAGAATACACATAATTCTCTAGAAGAAATATCTATGGGCTTCAACACCCTCTCTTTAGAGCTAGGGCCCATCTTATGTGTGATAGGCTTATCTCATGTATTGGGTATAAGTATATATGTTATTTAGAAATTTAATCGATGCATATAATTTAACCAACCAAATAAACAATTTTCTATATCCTAAAATATTAATTAATTGAAATAAATTTTACTGATTCACACAATTAAATTATATTGCCAACCTAGTTCTAATTTGGTTAAATTCATGACGAGTTTACCACACTAGAATCTATGAGTAAATCAATTTAATTATCCTGTTCAACAAAATTGTGCTAATTAATTAGTTAATTTTCACTTCAAACATCAGTTAAGTGATTACTATTAATTAAAGAATAATTCGATTAAATTAATTTAGTCTCTAAGTCATCTCTCTCTTATAATGAGAAAATACATTCACTACGGATAGTGATACATTTGATCTTTATCCGTAATTCATCATTTTTATTGCTTCATCTCATCAATTCAAATGCAAATAGTCAAGGTTGTATAGAGCTAGTAGAGGGGCCTACTAAATATATATATATATATATATATATAATTAGAGATCAAATAGTTTGTAATTAATTGCCATGACCGAGCTCTCCTAATTATATATCATTACGAAAGCAACTTACCAAGTGGTCGTCCAATTAATTTGTCCTATGTGTGTTACCCTCATATGATATCTTTAATCTCTTTAAGTTATATCCATTCACCCAAAATGATCTTATTATATCTCATGTTAACCATCACATCTTCTTTCGTTAAAAATGTAAAGTGAACAGAAAAAGAAATAAACTAATGTAAAAATATAATCATATGTTTAAGCACACAAATAATACATGAATATGTTGTTCAAAAAATTTGGACGATAGAACTTTTATTTTAATTAGAATCTCGAATCTAATATTTTAATTTCCCTTTAAAAGTAGTAAATTGGAAGATGGTTTTTATACAAAAAAAAACACTATATATAGTTAGATAAAGAAAATTTCAATAATTTTATCCAATTCAATTCAGAAACACAAGAATGGTTTTGTTATGAGTTTAAACGAACAAAATTTTATCACATTTCGGCTTTTTGTATTGAAGTGTATATTAAAACCATTGAATTTATAGCCAAAGTTTATTAATAGAAAAGAGTTAAAATGGAAATAATTGTGCTTATATAATATGAATAAATATATCATTTACAATTGCATTGAATTTGTTGGTATCCTTTAAGCTTTGGCACCAGGGGTTTTCGAGACAGGGCTGGAACATGGAACCGGGTTTAATTTGCCACTAGTTTTAGGCTTGACATTCAAACATGGGGATGTTGCGGGTTCAGCTCCAGTGGGCTTAATATCAATGTCCGCAAGTTCCACATTTTGACATGGAAAAGCACCGCTGCAAATAATCTTGACAGCTTCTGGAAGCGCAGATGTGCCGTGGATGTTCTTGAAGCTAATGTTGCTTAGTTTAACTTTTGATTCCTCCTGCATCAACACAATAATGATTCAATGACTGATTAAATATTCACTCTATTAGGATTTTTATAAGAATGTACGTACATTTATCTTGCATTTATTCCATGGGCAATATTTTTGATCAATTAGGATAGGGAAAGTGACATTAGTCACGGTAATATCCTCAAAATGTATATCTGATGCTGTCCCAGGATATTCGCCTGGCCAAGATTTGATTCGAACGCCATTCGAAGTATTAGTCATGGTGCACTTCGAGACTTTAATTCCCTCAACAGGCTCTTCATTTTGGAACTTTCCAAGACTACCGATACTTATACCATGTCCTGGTCCACAAGTTACTCCATTGATGTCCACATTTTTAGTGCCATCTCCTATAGAAATACAATCATCACCAGTTTTAATGTCAACGCTAATAATTTTGACCCCGTCTGATCGACCCATGTGAATCCCATCCGTGTTTGGGCTATTTGCCGGTGCCTCTACCTTGAAACCTTCAAATGTAATGTTTTTGCATCCCAAAACATTAACGTGGAACTGTTTACTATCTTTGCTAGTTATATCTTGTATCAATGCGTTGGTCAAAAAGTCAAACCTTAAATTCTGTTTAATTTTGGAGTTAACAAAGTAACACATAAATAAAAAGGTGTTAGTTATAGTTATATTTTAATAATAATATTAAGAATAAGAATAAAAAAGATTAAAGAAATTCTGGCATGAGGGAAGAAACCTTACAATGGGAAGTGCTGGACAAAAGTCATGTTCGGCGCAACCTTTCCTCTCATAAGCAACGGTTCCTTGACCATCAAAAATTCCTCCGCCAGACAATTTGAAATTTTCAATTCTACTGAAGCTAACCCATTCAGGTTCCTTGAAAGCTTTAGGGTCAGTCGGAGCCTGTATAGTGCCCTGAACTTGAACTTCAATAGGAGCCTTGCAAGGACCTTCTAAGGTTACTTTTGTTAATAAATATGTCCCTTTAGGAATCAAAATTGTTGATGGGGTTACAGAGGCACATGCTTCTTTCCAAGCATCCAACAATGGCTAAAATGAAATGAATAAAGACATCAGATTGAAATATAGGTTTTTTCATATTTTCACCTTTGGGGTACAAAGTTGAGAGCAATTTTACTTGCCATACTCAAATCCGTTTTCCCGTCACCTTTTGCGCCAAACTTGGCAACATCAATAGCACCTGATTGAACTTTAGCGGCTGAAATAAATAATAATAAAAGTACAGACATGGCGGGAACAATATTAAGGTGTGGTGCCATATTTTTATTTGGTTCTGAAATTAAAGGAAGAATGGTTTTTCCTTTAGTTTTGTTCCAAATATATAGAAAGTTTGAGAAAATAACAACCAACCAAATATATTATAATTTAATCAATGTGGAAAAGTCATATGGCCAAGCTTCAATTTCTATGATTAACTTGTTTCTTTAATATCAACTCGGCATAGTTAGATAAATTTGTGGTCAATTTTTTCACAACTTGAATAATTCAAACTATGTGAAAGGATTTTATTATGGAAAGATTGAAAAGAATTATTTTACATTTTGTCTTTAAAATAATATCTTTACTAGTTCGTGGAGAATATAATTATGTTCCGTTAAATTTATAAATGTTATTTCGAAAAATATAATCCTAATTATTCCGTAAAAAATGTTGATACAAGAATGTGGTTTGGTGGTTGATGAAGGTTCACACCATATCGTCAAAAATCATACTGGTGGTTTCTGGCACTCTTTTCAATCACTATCGTCTTGGCCCTATAACACCTAGTCGAGCCAACATTCACCCTGGACTTCACCCACGTAACAATCATTAGTGAAATCATGATGGGCATTTGACTTCTCTTTTCAAATAGATTTAATTTTAACTTTTACTTTCTTCAATTTCCCTAGAGCATCTTGTAATTTCTTATCATCATCCCCATCTAACAAGTATCTAATTTCAAAAAGTATGCTTGTTCATCACCAGCACCATCCCCTTCATTATCACCCTTTTTCGAATCCTCACCTTCACCTTTACCCTCATCCTCACCCCCTATTATGGAAGATACAAAGTGACCATGACATAAAATGGATCGAATTAGTGGGAAAATGTTTAACCTAAAAAGATGATGGGCATTCTATGATAGTAACATGCATTTGACAACGTAAATGGAGAATGCTTTCCACGTTTAGCTTTCATAATATTATATATTGGAGAGACGGATGAAGGTACTTTTAGTGGATTGAATATACAACTAAATAAATTCTGAATTATAATTTATTGAAGCCCTAATTATATATGTATGATCGATCCCTTTGCTAGCTCAATATAACTCTAAGCAGGTTGCATAATAAGAACTAATTCAACATATAGATGAAAACGACATATTCGAAATACATGGCATGAACTACAATTCGATGTGAATTCAATTTCTTGAGAACAAAAAAGATGACACGTAATTAAATTAATTCCTTTGGTTTGATAATTGAATGAATAAAGTAAATAAATAAGTCCAAAGTGAAAATTATATATGTAGTTAATATAGTTATATTTCATTAAAATAATTAAATTAATTTCCATGTAAGTTCTAGTATTGAAAAGTTTTTCGGATTCTATCAAAACTTAATCAGGGTTTTGTATAATAAGTAGTGGAAATAGTTTAGTTTAATTAAATAATTAATTTCAGCCAAGATGGTAAGCTCGTATAATTAAATTGGGCTAGGATTAGCACTACTAGCCCATTAAGGTAAGTGTCAAAGGGAATTATCCCATGGAGTTGCTGGCCATGGGATGAAAAATGTCCTAGCTAGACTTTAGTTCTTCTAAATTAATTATTTTATTCACTCGGATAAAAATATAACTCTTGCATATGTTTCTCTATCAACACCCAATTGATGTAAAAAACCAAGGACAATATATACTAAGAGAAAACCTAGTTGGAATTTATTGAAAAATTAGTTAAATTCTATTTTCTTTGAACTGAAATCAGTTCTATCTTTTTAGACTTTGGAATTTATATTTTTAAGATTATAATGACATTCATCTAGCGATAATAATTCAAGTATAGGAGTTGTTTTCGATTGGGTAGAACACAAAAAGCTAGTTGAAATACCTCTTTGACTAGTCTCGGTTTACGTCTTGTTTTTAGTTTTGAGTAGGACACGAAGAGCCAGGTGCATAGCTCCTTCATAAGTCTCAATACAAGTCTTGTGCTTAATTTTTTCAATAACATTACACTCTCCAGAATTTGAGATTTCAAGAATAGGGAATAAAATCGTTCAGTAGAAAGGTTTAAGACATTGGACTATAATTCAAACCGATTAAAGCAATGCAATCATATCCCAAACCTTCCTTGCGATCTGAACATCTCCTAAGCCTTGGAACACAACTATTTAATTTATCCAATGTATTATTTTAAATATCACGGTAAAGGCCTATTTTAGAAAAGAAATTAAAACTCTGTTGTGCTTACCCTAGCTAGTTTTCAAAATATTTTTCCAACATGAACCCCAAACCAAAAAAGAAACCATGAATAAAATAGTTTTGAGCCAAACACACCAAGGAAAAGAGACTAACCTCTGAGAATCTAAACTCAAAAACTCAAAATAGTGAAATCATGATGGGCATTTGACTTCTCTTTTCAATTAGATTTAATTTTAACTTTTACTTTCTTCAATTTCCCTAGAGCATCTTGTAATTTCTTATCATCACCCCCATCTAACAAGTATCTAATTTCAAAAAGTATGCTTGTTCATCACCAGCGCCATCCCCTTCATTATCACCCTTTTTCGAATCCTCACCTTCACCTTTACCCTCATCCTCACCCCCTATTATGGAAGATACAAAGTGACCATGACATAAAATGGATCGAATTAGTGGGAAAATGTTTAACCTAAAAAGATGATGGGCATTCTATGATAGTAACATGCATTTGACAACGTAAATGGAGAATGCTTTCCACGTTTAGCTTTCATAATATTATATATTGGAGAGACGGATGAAGGTACTTTTAGTGGATTGAATATACAACTAAATAAATTCTGAATTATAATTTATTGAAGCCCTAATTATATATGTATGATCGATCCCTTTGCTAGCTCAATATAACTCTAAGCAGGTTGCATAATAAGAACTGATTCAACGTATGGATGAAAACGACATATTCGGAATACATGGCATGAACTACAATTCGATGTGAATTCAATTTCTTGAGAACGAAAAAGATGACACGTAATTAAATTAATTCCTTTGGTTTGTTATTTAATTGAATGAATAAAGTAAATAAATAAGTCCAAAGTGAAAATTATATGTGTAGTTAATATAGTTATATTTCATTCAAATAATTAAATTAATTTGCATGTAAGTTCTAGTATTGAAATTTTTTTCGGATTCTATCAAAACTTAATCAGGGTTTTGTAACTTAAGTAGTGGAAATAGTTTAGTTTAATTAAATAATTAATTTATAAAAATTAATTCATGGAAGAATATATGCTATTGGGTTAGATAATCGTGTGGCCTTGATTTTTTTATTGAAGCCAAGAGGGTAAGCTCGTATAATTAAATTGGGCTAGGATTAGCACTACTAGCCCATTAAGGTAAGTGTCAAAAGGGAATTATCCCATGGAGTTGCTGGCCATGGGATGAAAAATGTCCTAGCTAGACTTTAGTTATTCTAAATTAATTATTTTATTTACCCGGATAAAAATATAACGCTTGCATATGTTTCTCTATCAACACCCAATTGATGTAAAAAACCAAGGACAATATATACTAAGAGAAAACCTAGTTGGAATTTATTGAAAAATTAGTTAAATTCTATTTTCTTTGAACTGAAATTAGTTCTATCTTTTTAGACTTTGGAATTATATATTTTTAAGATTATAATAACATTCATCTAGCGATAATAATTCAAGTATAGGAGTTGTTTTCGATTGGGTAGAACACAAAAAGCTAGTTGAAATACTTCCTTGATTAGTCTCGGCTTACGCCTTGTTTTCAGTTTTGAGTAGGACGCGAAGAGCCAGGTGCATAGCTCCTTGATAAGTCTCGATACAAGTCTTGTGTTTGATTTCTTCAGTTACATCACACTCTCCAAGAATCTGAGATTTCAAGAATAGGGAATAAAATCGTTCAGAAGAAAGGTTTAAGACATTGGACTATAATTCAAACCGATTAAAACAATGCAATCATATCCCAAACCTTCCTTGCGATCTGAACATCTCTTGAGCCTTGGAACACAACTATTTAATTTATCAAATTTATTACTTTAAATATCACGGTAAAGGCCTATTTTAGAAAAGAAATTAAAACTCTATTGTGCCTACCCTTGCTAGTTTTCTAAATATTTTTCCAACATGAACCTCGAATCAGAAAAGAAACCATGAATAAAATAGTTTCGAGCCAAACACACAAAGGAAAAGTGACTAACTTCTGAGAATCAAAAATCAAAAACTCAAAATCGCATCGACAAATTTCGTGATCTTTATGTTATATTCACAAAATACCCAAGCATTACGTATAATCTCGACGTAAATATTGTTCCTTCCTACTAATCTCTTTATAGTTCCAAAAAATTTTCACTCATTCTCCATTTTAGGGTTCAACTTTTTTTTGTTTGTATATGTAATAGGTAAACATAAAATGGTGCCACGTCATTATCGAATAATTTGGTTACTGAGTCCTTAATAGATTGGGACATTGGAGAAGAAATACACTGTGCAAGTTTGTTGAAGAAGCTTGGGATCAGATTAGAAAATAACTAGGTTTGGTCGAGGATTGTAAAGATCAGCTAATTATCGGTGACCTGTTCAATATAGAAATTAGAAATTTTTTTGATTGTGTTGGGAACATTCGTTTAGAAAATGATTTTTTTGAACAACAAAAACTTTAAAAGTTTCTAAAACCAAGTAGTAATCATGTTTATAGCGACAAACCCTTTTACCAATATCATACTTGTGTTCTGGAATAGATGGTCTAAGTTGTTCCTCAGCACTCTACCAACACGATATTCTCAACTATTCACAAACCTCGGCTAGTTAAAGTATGGGCTCTAATCCATGAACTGAAGAAAACTTTCTATTGATGTTGTAGTGGGAAATAACAATGTCTCTTTATGGGCCAAAAACTGAAAAGTAAACACTCAAATTTAAATTTTTTTTGGATAATAAATCTCAATAAATTTTGACAGGGTCGATGTTTCACATTGTGTGTGGTCGACCAAGCCTATGAGCTCTATTTATAGAAAAATCGCAAGAGTCTTGGTCGAACAAGACGAAGAAAAACTAATAACATTTTAAGAGAGAATACACATAATTCTCTAGAAGAAATATCTATGGGCTTCAACACCCTCTCTTTAGAGCTAGGGCCTATCTTATGTGTGATAGGCTTATCTCATGTATTGGGTATAAGTATATATGTTATTTAGAAATTTAATCGATGCATATAATTTAACCAACCAAATAAACAATTTTCTATATCCTAAAATATTAATTAATTGAAATAAATTTTACTGATTCACACAATTAAATTATATTGCCAACCTAGTTCTAATTTTGTTAAATTCATGACGAGTTTACCACACTAGAATCTATGAGTAAATCAATTTAATTATCCTGTTCAACAAAATTGTGCTAATTAATTAGTTAATTTTCACTTCAAACATCAGTTAAGTGATTACTATTAATTAAAGAATAATTCGATTAAATTAATTTAGTCTCTAAGTCATCTCTCTCTTATAATGAGAAAATACATTCACTACGGATAGTGATACATTTGATCTTTATCCGTAATTCATCATTTTTATTGCTTCATCTCATCAATTCAAATGCAAATAGTCAAGGTTGTATAGAGCTAGTAGAGGGGCCTACTAAATATATATATATATATATATAATTAGAGATCAAATAGTTTGTAATTAATTGCCATGACCGAGCTCTCCTAATTATATATCATTACGAAAGCAACTTACCAAGTGGTCGTCCAATTAATTTGTCCTATGTGTGTTACCCTCATATGATATCTTTAATCTCTTTAAGTTATATCCATTCACCCAAAATGATCTTATTATATCTCATGTTAACCATCACATCTTCTTTCGTTAAAAATGTAAAGTGAACAGAAAAAGAAATAAACTAATGTAAAAATATAATCATATGTTTAAGCACACAAATAATACATGAATATGTTGTTCAAAAAATTTGGACTATAGAACTTTTATTTTAATTAGAATCTCGAATCTAATATTTTAATTTCCCTTTAAAGTAGTAAATTGGAAGATGGTTTTTATACAAAAAAAAAACACTATATATAGTTAGATAAAGAAAATTTCAATAATTTTATCCAATTCAATTCAGAAACACGAGAATGGTTTTGTTATGAGTTTAAACGAACAAAATTTTATCACATTTCGGCTTTTTGTATTGAAGTGTATATTAAAACCATTGAATTTTTAGCCAAAGTTTATTAATAGAAAAGAGTTAAAATGGAAATAATTGTGCTTATATAATATGAATAAATATATCATTTACAATTGCATTGAATTTGTTGGTATCCTTTAAGCTTTGGCACCAGGGGTTTTCGAGACAGGGCTGGAACATGGAACCGGGTTTAATTTGCCACTAGTTTTAGGCTTGACATTCAAACATGGGGATGTTGCGGGTTCACCTCCAGTGGGCTTAATATCAATGTCCGCAAGTTCCACATTTTGACATGGAAAAGCACCGCTGCAAATAATCTTGACAGCTTCTGGAAGCGCAGATGTGCCGTGGATGTTCTTGAAGCTAATGTTGCTTAGTTTAACTTTTGATTCCTCCTGCATCAACACAATAATGATTCAATGACTGATTAAATATTCACTCTATTAGGATTTTTATAAGAATGTACGTACATTTATCTTGCATTTATTCCATGGGCAATATTTTTGATCAATTAGGATAGGGAAAGTGACATTAGTCACGGTAATATCCTCAAAATGTATATCTGATGCTGTCCCAGGATATTCGCCTGGCCAAGATTTGATTCGAACGCCATTCGAAGTATTAGTCATGGTGCACTTCGAGACTTTAATTCCCTCAACAGGCTCTTCATTTTGGAACTTTCCTAGACTACCGATACTTATACCATGTCCTGGTCCACAAGTTACTCCATTGATGTCCACATTTTTAGTGCCATCTCCTATAGAAATACAATCATCACCAGTTTTAATGTCAACGCTAATAATTTTGACCCCGTCTGATCGACCCATGTGAATCCCATCCGTGTTTGGGCTATTTGCCGGTGCCTCTACCTTGAAACCTTCAAATGTAATGTTTTTGCATCCCAAAATATTAACGTGGAACTGTTTACTATCTTTGCTAGTTATATCTTGTATCAATGCGTTGGTCAAAAAGTCAAACCTTAAATTCTGTTTAATTTTGGAGTTAACAAAGTAACACATAAATAAAAAGGTGTTAGTTATAGTTATATTTTAATAATAATAATAAGAATAAGAATAAAAAAGATTAAAGAAATTTTGGCATGAGGGAAGAAACCTTACAATGGGAAGTGCTGGACAAAAGTCATGTTCGGCGCAACCTTTCCTCTCATAAGCAACGGTTCCCTGACCATCAAAAATTCCTCCGCCAGACAATTTGAAATTTTCAATTCTACTGAAGCTAACCCATTCAGGTTCCTTGAAAGCTTTAGGGTCAGCCGGAGCCTGTATAGTGCCCTGAACTTGAACTTCAATAGGAGCCTTGCAAGGACCTTCTAAGGTTACTTTTGTTAATAAATATGTCCCTTTAGGAATCAAAATTGTTGATGGGGTTACAGAGGCACATGCTTCTTTCCAAGCATCCAACAATGGCTAAAATGAAATGAATAAAGACATCAGATTGAAATATAGGTTTTTTCATATTTTCACCTTTGGGGTACAAAGTTGAGAGCAATTTTACTTGCCTTACTCAAATCCGTTTTCCCGTCACCTTTTGCGCCAAACTTGGCAACATCAATAGCACCTGATTGAACTTTAGCGGCTGAAATGAATAATAATAAAAGTACAGACATGGCGGGAACAATATTAAGGTGTGGTGCCATATTTTTATTTGGTTCTGAAATTAAAGGAAGAATGGTTTTTCCTTTAGTTTTGTTCCAAATATATAGAAAGTTTGAGAAAATAACAACCAACCAAATATATTATAATTTAATCAATGTGGAAAAGTCATATGGCCAAGCTTCAATTTCTATGATTAGCTTGTTTCTTTAATATCAACTTGGCATAGTTAGATAAATTTGTGGTCAATTTTTTCACAACTTGAATAATTCAAACTATGTGAAAGGATTTTATTATGGAAAGATTGAAAAGAATTATTTTACATTTTGTCTTTAAAATAATATCTTTACTAGTTCGTGGAGAATATAATTATGTTCCGTTAAATTTATAAATGTTATTTCGAAAAATATAATCCTAATTATTCCGTAAAAAATGTTGATACAAGAATGTGGTTTGGTGGTTGATGAAGGTTCACACCATATTGTCAAAAATCATACTGGTGGTTTCTGGCACTCTTTTCAATCACTATCGTCTTGGCCCTATAACACCTAGTCGAGCCAACATTCACCCTAGACTTCACCCACGTAACAATCATTAGTGAAATCATGATGGGCATTTGACTTCTCTTTTCAAATAGATTTAATTTTAACTTTTACTTTCTTCAATTTCCCTAGAGCATCTTGTAATTTCTTATCATCATCCCCATCTAACAAGTATCTAATTTCAAAAAGTATGCTTGTTCATCACCAGCACCATCCCCTTCATTATCACCCTTTTTCGAATCCTCACCTTCACCTTTACCCTCACCCTCACCCCCTATTCTGGAAGATACAAAGTGACCATGACATAAAATGGATCGAATTAGTGGGAAAATGTTTAACCTAAAAAGATGATGGGCATTCTATGATAGTAACATGCATTTGACAACGTAAATGGAGAATGCTTTCCACGTTTAGCTTTCATAATATTATATATTGGAGAGACGGATGAAGGTACTTTTAGTGGATTGAATATACAACTAAATAAATTCTGAATTATAATTTATTGAAGCCCTAATTATATATGTATGATCGATCCCTTTGCTAGCTCAATATAACTCTAAGCAGGTTGCATAATAAGAACTGATTCAACGTATGGATGAAAACGACATATTCGGAATACATGGCATGAACTACAATTCGATGTGAATTCAATTTCTTGAGAACGAAAAAGATGACACGTAATTAAATTAATTCCTTTGGTTTGTTATTTAATTGAATGAATAAAGTAAATAAATAAGTCCAAAGTGAAAATTATATGTGTAGTTAATATAGTTATATTTCATTCAAATAATTAAATTAATTTGCATGTAAGTTCTAGTATTGAAATTTTTTTCGGATTCTATCAAAACTTAATCAGGGTTTTGTAACTTAAGTAGTGGAAATAGTTTAGTTTAATTAAATAATTAATTTATAAAAATTAATTCATGGAAGAATATATGCTATTGGGTTAGATAATCGTGTGGCCTTGATTTTTTTATTGAAGCCAAGAGGGTAAGCTCGTATAATTAAATTGGGCAAGGATTAGCACTACTAGCCCATTAAGGTAAGTGTCAAAAGGGAATTATCCCATGGAGTTGCTGGCCATGGGATGAAAAATGTCCTAGCTAGACTTTAGTTATTCTAAATTAATTATTTTATTTACCCGGATAAAAATATAACGCTTGCATATGTTTCTCTATCAACACCCAATTGATGTAAAAAACCAAGGACAATATATACTAAGAGAAAACCTAGTTGGAATTTATTGAAAAATTAGTTAAATTCTATTTTCTTTGAACTGAAATTAGTTCTATCTTTTTAGACTTTGGAATTATATATTTTTAAGATTATAATGACATTCATCTAGCGATAATAATTCAAGTATAGGAGTTTTTTTCGATTGGGTAGAACACAAAAAGCTAGTTGAAATACTTCCTTGATTAGTCTCGGCTTACGCCTTGTTTTCAGTTTTGAGTAGGACGCGAAGAGCCAGGTGCATAGCTCCTTGATAAGTCTCGATACAAGTCTTGTGTTTGATTTATTCAGTTACATCACACTCTCCAAGAATCTGAGATTTCAAGAATAGGGAATAAAATCGTTCAGAAGAAAGGTTTAAGACATTGGACTATAATTCAAACCGATTAAAACAATGCAATCATATCCCAAACCTTCCTTGCGATCTGAACATCTCTTGAGCTTCTTGGAACACAACTATTTAATTTATCAAATTTATTACTTTAAATATCACGGTAAAGGCCTATTTTAGAAAAGAAATTAAAACTCTATTGTGCCTACCCTTGCTAGTTTTCTAAATATTTTTCCAACATGAACCTCGAATCAGAAAAGAAACCATGAATAAAATAGTTTCGAGCCAAACACACAAAGGAAAAGTGACTAACTTCTGAGAATCAAAAATAAAAAACTCAAAATCGCATCGACAAATTTCGTGATCTTTATGTTATATTCACAAAATACCCAAGCATTACGTATAATCTCGACGTAAATATTGTTCCTTCCTACTAATCTCTTTATAGTTCCAAAATTTTTTCACTCATTCTCCATTTTAGGGTTCAACTTTTTTTTGTTTGTATATGTAATAGGTAAACATAAAATGGTGCCACGTCATTATCGAATAATTTGGTTACTGAGTCCTTAATAGATTCGGACATTGGAGAAGAAATACACTGTGCACGTTTGTTGAAGAAGCTTGGGATCAGATTAGAAAATAACTAGGTTTGGTCGAGGATTGTAAAGATCAGCTAATTATCGGTGACCTGTTCAATATAGAAATTAGAAATTTTTTTGATTGTGTTGGGAACATTCGTTTAGAAAATGATTTTTTTGAACAACAAAAACTTTAAAAGTTTCTAAAACCAAGTAGTAATCATGTTTATAGCGACAAACCCTTTTACCAATATCATACTTGTGTTCTGGAATAGATGGTCTAAGTTGTTCCTCAGCACTCTACCAACACGATATTCTCAACTATTCACAAACCTCGGCTAGTTAAAGTATGGGCTCTAATCCATGAACTGAAGAAAACTTTCTATTGATGTTGTAGTGGGAAATAACAATGTCTCTTTATGGGCCAAAAACTGAAAAGTAAACACTCAAATTTAGATTTTTTTTGGATAATAAATCTCAATAAATTTTGACAGGGTCGATGTTTCACATTGTGTGTGGTCGACCAAGCCTATGAGCTCTATTTATAGAAAAATCGCAAGAGTCTTGGTCGAACAAGACGAAGAAAAACTAATAACATTTTAAGAGAGAATACACATAATTCTCTAGAAGAAATATCTATGGGCTTCAACACCCTCTCTTTAGAGCTAGGGCCTATCTTATGTGTGATAGGCTTATCTCATGTATTGGGTATAAGTATATATGTTATTTAGAAATTTAATCGATGCATATAATTTAACCAACCAAATAAACAATTTTCTATATCCTAAAATATTAATTAATTGAAATAAATTTTACTGATTCACACAATTAAATTATTTTGCTAACCTAGTTCTAATTTTGTTAAATTCATGACGAGTTTACCACACTAGAATCTATGAGTAAATCAATTTAATTATCCTGTTCAACAAAATTGTGCTAATTAATTAGTTAATTTTCACTTCAAACATCAGTTAAGTGATTACTATTAATTAAAGAATAATTCGATTAAATTAATTTAGTGTCTAAGTCATCTCTCTCTTATAATGAGAAAATACATTCACTACGGATAGTGATACATTTGATCTTTATCCGTAATTCATCATTTTTATTGATTCATCTCATCAATTCAAATGCAAATAGTCAAGGTTGTATAGAGCTAGTAGAGGGGCCTACTAAATATATATATATATATAATTAGAGATCAAATAGTTTGTAATTAATTGCCATGACCGAGCTCTCCTAATTATATATCATTACGAAAGCAACTTACCAAGTGGTCGTCCAATTAATTTGTCCTATGTGTGTTACCCTCATATGATATCTTTAATTTCTTTAAGTTATATCCATTCACCCAAAATGATCTTATCATATCTCATGTTAACCATCACATCTTCTTTCGTTAAAAATGTAAAGTGAACAGAAAAAGAAATAAACTAATGTAAAAATATAATCATATGTTTAAGCACACAAATAATACATGAATATGTTGTTCAAAAAATTTGGACGATAGAACTTTTATTTTAATTATAATCTCGAATCTAATATTTTAATTTCCCTTTAAAAGTCGTAAATTGGAAGATGGTTTTTATACAAAAAAAAACACTATATATAGTTAGATAAAGAAAATTTCAATAATTTTATCCAATTCAATTCAGAAACACAGGAATGGTTTTGTTATGAGTTTAAACGAACAAAATTTTATCACATTTCGGCTTTTTGTATTGAAGTGTATATTAAAACCATTGAATTTATAGCCAAAGTTTATTAATAGAAAAGAGTTAAAATGGAAATAATTGTGCTTATATAATATGAATAAATATATCATTTACAATTGCATTGAATTTGTTGGTATCCTTTAAGCTTTGGCACCAGGGGCTTTTGAGACAGGGCTGGAACATGGAACCGGGTTTAATTTGCCACTAGTTTTAGGCTTGACATTCAAACATGGGGATGTTGCGGGTTCAGCTCCAGTGGGCTTAATATCAATGTCCGCAAGTTCCACATTTTGACATGGAAAAGCACCGCTGCAAATAATCTTGACAGCTTCTGGAAGCGCAGATGTGCCGTGGATGTTCTTGAAGCTAATGTTGCTTAGTTTAACTTTTGATTCCGCCTACATCAACACAATAATGATTCAATGACTGATTAAATATTCACTCTATTAGGATTTTTATAAGAATGTACGTACATTTATCTTGCATTTATTCCATGGGCAATATTTTTGATCAATTAGGATAGGGAAAGTAACATTAGTCACGGTAATATCCTCAAAATGTATATCTGATGCTGTCCCAGGATATTCGCCTGGCCAAGATTTGATTCGAACGCCATTCGAAGTATTAGTCATGGTGCACTTCGAGACTTTAATTCCCTCAACAGGCTCTTCATTTTGGAACTTTCCTAGACTACCGATACTTATACCATGTCCTGGTCCACAAGTTACTCCATTGATGTCCACATTTTTAGTGCCATCTCCTATAGAAATACAATCATCACCAGTTTTAATGTCAACGCTAATAATTTTGACCCCGTCTGATCGACCCATGTGAATCCCATCCGTGTTTGGGCTATTTGCCGGTGCCTCTACCTTGAAACCTTCAAATGTAATGTTTTTGCATCCCAAAATATTAACGTGGAACTGTTTACTATCTTTGCTAGTTATATCTTGTATCAATGCGTTGGTCAAAAAGTCAAACCTTAAATTCTGTTTAATTTTGGAGTTAACAAAGTAACACATAAATAAAAAGGTGTTAGTTATAGTTATATTTTAATAATAATAATAAGAATAAGAATAAAAAAGATTAAAGAAATTTTGGCATGAGGGAAGAAACCTTACAATGGGAAGTGCTGGACAAAAGTCATGTTCGGCGCAACCTTTCCTCTCATAAGCAACGGTTCCCTGACCATCAAAAATTCCTCCGCCAGACAATTTGAAATTTTCAATTCTACTGAAGCTAACCCATTCAGGTTCCTTGAAAGCTTTAGGGTCAGCCGGAGCCTGTATAGTGCCCTGAACTTGAACTTCAATAGGAGCCTTGCAAGGACCTTCTAAGGTTACTTTTGTTAATAAATATGTCCCTTTAGGAATCAAAATTGTTGATGGGGTTACAGAGGCACATGCTTCTTTCCAAGCATCCAACAATGGCTAAAATGAAATGAATAAAGACATCAGATTGAAATATAGGTTTTTTCATATTTTCACCTTTGGGGTACAAAGTTGAGAGCAATTTTACTTGCCTTACTCAAATCCGTTTTCCCGTCACCTTTTGCGCCAAACTTGGCAACATCAATAGCACCTGATTGAACTTTAGCGGCTGAAATGAATAATAATAAAAGTACAGACATGGCGGGAACAATATTAAGGTGTGGTGCCATATTTTTATTTGGTTCTGAAATTAAAGGAAGAATGGTTTTTCCTTTAGTTTTGTTCCAAATATATAGAAAGTTTGAGAAAATAACAACCAACCAAATATATTATAATTTAATCAATGTGGAAAAGTCATATGGCCAAGCTTCAATTTCTATGATTAGCTTGTTTCTTTAATATCAACTTGGCATAGTTAGATAAATTTGTGGTCAATTTTTTCACAACTTGAATAATTCAAACTATGTGAAAGGATTTTATTATGGAAAGATTGAAAAGAATTATTTTACATTTTGTCTTTAAAATAATATCTTTACTAGTTCGTGGAGAATATAATTATGTTCCGTTAAATTTATAAATGTTATTTCGAAAAATATAATCCTAATTATTCCGTAAAAAATGTTGATACAAGAATGTGGTTTGGTGGTTGATGAAGGTTCACACCATATTGTCAAAAATCATACTGGTGGTTTCTGGCACTCTTTTCAATCACTATCGTCTTGGCCCTATAACACCTAGTCGAGCCAACATTCACCCTAGACTTCACCCACGTAACAATCATTAGTGAAATCATGATGGGCATTTGACTTCTCTTTTCAAATAGATTTAATTTTAACTTTTACTTTCTTCAATTTCCCTAGAGCATCTTGTAATTTCTTATCATCATCCCCATCTAACAAGTATCTAATTTCAAAAAGTATGCTTGTTCATCACCAGCACCATCCCCTTCATTATCACCCTTTTTCGAATCCTCACCTTCACCTTTACCCTCACCCTCACCCCCTATTCTGGAAGATACAAAGTGACCATGACATAAAATGGATCGAATTAGTGGGAAAATGTTTAACCTAAAAAGATGATGGGCATTCTATGATAGTAACATGCATTTGACAACGTAAATGGAGAATGCTTTCCACGTTTAGCTTTCATAATATTATATATTGGAGAGACGGATGGAGGTACTTTTAGTGGATTGAATATACAACTAAATAAATTCTGAATTATAATTTATTGAAGCCCTAATTATATATGTATGATCGATCCCTTTGCTAGCTCAATATAACTCTAAGCAGGTTGCATAATAAGAACTAATTCAACATATAGATGAAAAGACATATCGACATGGCATGAACTACATCGATGTGAATTCATTCTTGAGAACGGAGCGTAATAATATCTTTGGTTTGTTAGAGAATAAGTAAAATAGTAGGAATTATGTAGTTATATAGTTATATTCATTAATATAATAATCTTAAGCAGTATGAAAGTTTTCGGATTCTATAAACTAATCAGGGTTTTGTATAATAGTAGTGAATAGTTAGTTTAATTAATAATTAATTTAGCAAGATGGTAAGCTCGTATAATTAAATTGGGCTAGGATAGCACTACTAGCCCTTAAGGTAAGTGTAAAGGGAATTATCCCATGGAGTTGCTGGCCATGGGATGAAAAATGTCCTAGCTAGACTTTAGTTCTTCTAAATTAATTATTTTATTCACTCGGATAAAAATATAACTCTTGCATAGGTTTCTCTATCAACACCTAATTGATGTAAAAAACCAAGGACAATATATACTAAGAGAAAACCTAGTTGGAATTTATTGAAAAATTAGTTAAATTCTATTTTCTTTGAACTGAAATCAGTTCTATCTTTTTAGACTTTGGAATTTATATTTTTAAGATTATAATGACATTCATCTGGCGATAATAATTCAAGTATAGGAGTTGTTTTCGATTGGGTAGAACACAAAAAGCTAGTTGAAATACCTCTTTGACTAGTCTCGGTTTACGTCTTGTTTTTAGTTTTGAGTAGGACACGAAGAGCCGGGTGCATAGCTCCTTCATAAGTCTCAATACAAGTCTTGTGCTTAATTTTTTCAATAACATTACACTCTCCAGAATTTGAGATTTCAAGAATAGGGAATAAAATCGTTCAGTAGAAAGGTTTAAGACATTGGACTATAATTCAAACTGATTAAAGCAATGCAATCATATCCCAAACCTTCCTTGCGATCTGAACATCTCCTAAGCCTTGGAACACAACTATTTAATTTATCCAATGTATTATTTTAAATATCACGGTAAAGGCCTATTTTAGAAAAGAAATTAAAACTCTGTTGTGCTTACCCTAGCTAGTTTTCAAAATATTTTTCCAACATGAACCCCAAACCAAAAAAGAAACCATGAATAAAATAGTTTTGAGCCAAACACACCAAGGAAAAGAGACTAACCTCTGAGAATCTAAACTCAAAAACTCAAAATAGTGAAATCATGATGGGCATTTGACTTCTCTTTTCAAATAGATTTAATTTTAACTTTTACTTTCTTCAATTTCCCTAGAGCATCTTGTAATTTCTTATCATCACCCCCATCTAACAAGTATCTAATTTCAAAAAGTATGCTTGTTCATCACCAGCGCCATCCCCTTCATTATCACCCTTTTTCGAATCCTCACCTTCACCTTTACCCTCATCCTCACCCCCTATTATGGAAGATACAAAGTGACCATGACATAAAATGGATCGAATTAGTGGGAAAATGTTTAACCTAAAAAGATGATGGGCATTCTATGATAGTAACGTGCATTTGACAACGTCAACGGAGAATGCTTTCCACGTTTCGCTTTCATAATATTATATATTGGAGAGACGGATGAAGGTACTTTTAGTGGATTGAATATACAACTAAATAAATTCTTAATTATAATTTATTGAAGCCCTAATTATATATGTATGATCGATCCCTTTGCTAGCTCAATATAACTCTAAGCAGGTTGCATGATAAGAACTGATTCAACGTATGGAGGAAAACGACATATTCGAAATACATGGCATGAACTACAATTCGATGTGAAATCAATTTCTTGAGAAAGAAAAAGATGACACGTAATTAAATTAATTCCTTTGGTTTGTTATTTAATTGAATGAATAAAGTAAATAAATAAGTCCAAAGTGAAAATTATATATGTAGTTAATATAGTTATATTTCATTCAAATAATTAAATTAATTTGCATGTAAGTTCTAGTATTGAAATTTTTTTCGGATTCTATCAAAACTTAATCAGGGTTTTGTAAATTAAGTAGTGGAAATAGTTTAGTTTAATTAAATAATTAATTTATAAAAATTAATTCATGGAAGAATATATGCTATTGGGTTAGATAATTGTGTGGCCTTGATTTTTTTTATTGAAGCCAAGAGGGTAAGCTCGTATAATTAAATTGGGCTAGGATTAGCACTACTAGCCCATTAAGGTAAGTGTCAAGGGGAATTATCCCATGGAGTTGCTGGCCATGGGATGAAAAATGTCCTAGCTAGATTTTAGTTCTTCTAAATTAATTATTTTATTTACCCGGATAAAAATATAACGCTTGCATATGTTTCTCTATCAACACCCAATTGATGTAAAAAACCAAGGACAATATATACTAAGAGAAAACCTAGTTGGAATTTATTGAAAAATTAGTTAAATTCTATTTTCTTTGAACTGAAATTAGTTCTATCTTTTTAGACTTTGGAATTATATATTTTTAAGATTATAATGACATTCATCTAGCGATAATAATTCAAGTATAGGAGTTGTTTTCGATTGGATAGAACACAAAAAGCTAGTTGAAATACTTCCTTGATTAGTCTCGGTTTACGCCTTGTTTTCAGTTTTGAGTAGGACGCGAAGAGCCAGGTGCATAGCTCCTTGATAAGTCTCGATACAAGTCTTGTGTTTGATTTTTTCAGTTACATCACACTCTCCAAGAATCTGAGATTTCAAGAATAGGGAATAAAATTGTTCAGAAGAAAGGTTTAAGACATTGGACTATAATTCAAACCGATTAAAACAATGCAATCATATCCCAAACCTTCCTTGCGATCTGAACATCTCTTGAGCCTTGGAACACAACTATTTAATTTATCAAATTTATTACTTTAAATATCACGGTAAAGGCCTATTTTAGAAAAGAAATTAAAACTCTATTGTGCCTACCCTAGCTAGTTTTCTAAATATTTTTCCAACATGAACCTCGAATCAGAAAAGAAACCATGAATAAAACAGTTTCGAGCCAAACACATAAAGGAAAAGTGACTAACCTCTGAGAATCAAATATCAAAAACTCAAAATCGCATCGGCAAAATTCGTTATCTTTATGTTATATTCGCAAAATACCCAAGCATTACGTATAATCTCGACGTAAATATCATTCCTTCCTACTAATCTCTTTATAGTTCCACAAAATTTTCACTCATTCTCCATTTTGAGGTTCAACTTTTTTTTTTGTATATGTAATAGGTAAACATAAAATGGTGCCACGTCATTATCGAATAATTTGGTTACTGAGTCCTTAATAGATTCGGACATTGGAGAAGAAATACACTGTGCAAGTTTGTTGAAGAAGCTTGGGATCAGATTAGGAAATAACTAGGTTTAGTTGAGGATTGTAAAGATCAGGTAACTATCGGTGACCTGTTCAATATAGAAATTAGAATTTTTTTTGATTGTGTTGGGAACATTCGTTTAGAAAATGATTTTTTTGAACAACAAAAACTTTAAAAGTTTCTAAAACCAAGTAGTAATCATATTTATAGCGACAAACCCTTTTACCAATATCATACTTGTGTTCTGGAATAGATGGTCTAAGTTGTTCCGCAGCACTCTACCAACACGATATTCTCAACTATTCACAAACCTCGGCTAGTTAAAGTATGGGCTCTAATCCATGAACTGAAGAAAACTTTCTATTGATGTTGTAGTGGGAAATAACAATGTCTCTTTATAGGCCAAAAACTGAAAAGTAAACACTCAAATTTAAATTTTTTTTGGATAATAAATCTCAATAAATTTTGACAGGGTCGATGTTTCACATTGTGTGTGGTCGACCAAGCCTATGAGCTCTATTTATAGAAAAATCGCAAGAGTCTTGGTCGAACAAGACGAAGAAAAACTAATAACATTTTAAGAGAGAATACACATAATTCTCTAGAAGAAATATCTATGGGCTTCAACACCCTCTCTTTAGAGCTAGGGCCTATCTTATGTGTGATAGGCTTATCTCATGTATTGGGTATAAGTATATATGTTATTTAGAAATTTAATCGATGCATATAATTTAACCAACCAAATAAACAATTTTCTATATCCTAAAATATTAATTAATTGAAATAAATTTTACTGATTCACACAATTAAATTATTTTGCTAACCTAGTTCTAATTTAAAAAAAGAATAAATACTGATTCACACAATTAAATTATTTTGCTAACCTAGTTCTAATTTTGTTAAATTCATGACGAGTTTACCACACTAGAATCTATGAGTAAATCAATTTAATTATCCTGTTCAACAAAATTGTGCTAATTAATTAGTTAATTTTCACTTCAAACATCAGTTAAGTGATTACTATTAATTAAAGAATAATTCGATTAAATTAATTTAGTGTCTAAGTCATCTCTCTCTTATAATGAGAAAATACATTCACTACGGATAGTGATACATTTGATCTTTATCCGTAATTCATCATTTTTATTGATTCATCTCATCAATTCAAATGCAAATAGTCAAGGTTGTATAGAGCTAGTAGAGGGGCCTACTAAATATATATATATATATAATTAGAGATCAAATAGTTTGTAATTAATTGCCATGACCGAGCTCTCCTAATTATATATCATTACGAAAGCAACTTACCAAGTGGTCGTCCAATTAATTTGTCCTATGTGTGTTACCCTCATATGATATCTTTAATTTCTTTAAGTTATATCCATTCACCCAAAATGATCTTATCATATCTCATGTTAACCATCACATCTTCTTTCGTTAAAAATGTAAAGTGAACAGAAAAAGAAATAAACTAATGTAAAAATATAATCATATGTTTAAGCACACAAATAATACATGAATATGTTGTTCAAAAAATTTGGACGATAGAACTTTTATTTTAATTATAATCTCGAATCTAATATTTTAATTTCCCTTTAAAAGTCGTAAATTGGAAGATGGTTTTTATACAAAAAAAAACACTATATATAGTTAGATAAAGAAAATTTCAATAATTTTATCCAATTCAATTCAGAAACACAGGAATGGTTTTGTTATGAGTTTAAACGAACAAAATTTTATCACATTTCGGCTTTTTGTATTGAAGTGTATATTAAAACCATTGAATTTATAGCCAAAGTTTATTAATAGAAAAGAGTTAAAATGGAAATAATTGTGCTTATATAATATGAATAAATATATCATTTACAATTGCATTGAATTTGTTGGTATCCTTTAAGCTTTGGCACCAGGGGCTTTTGAGACAGGGCTGGAACATGGAACCGGGTTTAATTTGCCACTAGTTTTAGGCTTGACATTCAAACATGGGGATGTTGCGGGTTCAGCTCCAGTGGGCTTAATATCAATGTCCGCAAGTTCCACATTTTGACATGGAAAAGCACCGCTGCAAATAATCTTGACAGCTTCTGGAAGCGCAGATGTGCCGTGGATGTTCTTGAAGCTAATGTTGCTTAGTTTAACTTTTGATTCCGCCTACATCAACACAATAATGATTCAATGACTGATTAAATATTCACTCTATTAGGATTTTTATAAGAATGTACGTACATTTATCTTGCATTTATTCCATGGGCAATATTTTTGATCAATTAGGATAGGGAAAGTAACATTAGTCACGGTAATATCCTCAAAATGTATATCTGATGCTGTCCCAGGATATTCGCCTGGCCAAGATTTGATTCGAACGCCATTCGAAGTATTAGTCATGGTGCACTTCGAGACTTTAATTCCCTCAACAGGCTCTTCATTTTGGAACTTTCCTAGACTACCGATACTTATACCATGTCCTGGTCCACAAGTTACTCCATTGATGTCCACATTTTTAGTGCCATCTCCTATAGAAATACAATCATCACCAGTTTTAATGTCAACGCTAATAATTTTGACCCCGTCTGATCGACCCATGTGAATCCCATCCGTGTTTGGGCTATTTGCCGGTGCCTCTACCTTGAAACCTTCAAATGTAATGTTTTTGCATCCCAAAATATTAACGTGGAACTGTTTACTATCTTTGCTAGTTATATCTTGTATCAATGCGTTGGTCAAAAAGTCAAACCTTAAATTCTGTTTAATTTTGGAGTTAACAAAGTAACACATAAATAAAAAGGTGTTAGTTATAGTTATATTTTAATAATAATAATAAGAATAAGAATAAAAAAGATTAAAGAAATTCTGGCATGAGGGAAGAAACCTTACAATGGGAAGTGCTGGACAAAAGTCATGTTCGACGCAACCTTTCCTCTCATAAGCAACGGTTCCCTGACCATCAAAAATTCCTCCGCCAGACAATTTGAAATTTTCAATTCTACTGAAGCTAACCCATTCAGGTTCCTTGAAAGCTTTAGGGTCAGCCGGAGCCTGTATAGTGCCCTGAACTTGAACTTCAATAGGAGCCTTGCAAGGACCTTCTAAGGTTACTTTTGTTAATAAATATGTCCCTTTAGGAATCAAAATTGTTGATGGGGTTACAGAGGCACATGCTTCTTTCCAAGCATCCAACAATGGCTAAAATGAAATGAATAAAGACATCAGATTGAAATATAGGTTTTTTCATATTTTCACCTTTGGGGTACAAAGTTGAGAGCAATTTTACTTGCCTTACTCAAATCCGTTTTCCCGTCACCTTTTGCGCCAAACTTGGCAACATCAATAGCACCTGATTGAACTTTAGCGGCTGAAATGAATAATAATAAAAGTACAGACATGGCGGGAACAATATTAAGGTGTGGTGCCATATTTTTATTTGGTTCTGAAATTAAAGGAAGAATGGTTTTTCCTTTAGTTTTGTTCCAAATATATAGAAAGTTTGAGAAAATAACAACGAACCAAATATATTATAATTTAATCAATGTGGAAAAGTCATATGGCCAAGCTTCAATTTCTATGATTAGCTTGTTTCTTTAATATCAACTTGGCATAGTTAGATAAATTTGTGGTCAATTTTTTCACAACTTGAATAATTCAAACTATGTGAAAGGATTTTATTATGGAAAGATTGAAAAGAATTATTTTACATTTTGTCTTTAAAATAATATCTTTACTAGTTCGTGGAGAATATAATTATGTTCCGTTAAATTTATAAATGTTATTTCGAAAAATATAATCCTAATTATTCCGTAAAAAATGTTGATACAAGAATGTGGTTTGGTGGTTGATGAAGGTTCACACCATATTGTCAAAAATCATACTGGTGGTTTCTGGCACTCTTTTCAATCACTATCGTCTTGGCCCTATAACACCTAGTCGAGCCAACATTCACCCTGGACTTCACCCACGTAACAATCATTAGTGAAATCATGATGGGCATTTGACTTCTCTTTTCAAATAGATTTAATTTTAACTTTTACTTTCTTCAATTTCCCTAGAGCATCTTGTAATTTCTTATCATCATCCCCATCTAACAAGTATCTAATTTCAAAAAGTATGCTTGTTCATCACCAGCACCATCCCCTTCATTATCACCCTTTTTCGAATCCTCACCTTCACCTTTACCCTCATCCTCACCCCCTATTCTGGAAGATAAAAAGTGACCATGACATAAAATGGATCGAATTAGTGGGAAAATGTTTAACCTAAAAAGATGATGGGCATTCTATGATAGTAACATGCATTTGACAACGTAAATGGAGAATGCTTTCCACGTTTAGCTTTCATAATATTATATATTGGAGAGACGGATGGAGGTACTTTTAGTGGATTGAATATACAACTAAATAAATTCTGAATTATAATTTATTGAAGCCCTAATTATATATGTATGATCGATCCCTTTGCTAGCTCAATATAACTCTAAGCAGGTTGCATAATAAGAACTAATTCAACATATAGATGAAAACGACATATTCGAAATACATGGCATGAACTACAATTCGATGTGAATTCAATTTCTTGAGAACGAAAAAGATGACACGTAATTAAATTAATTCCTTTGGTTTGTTAATTGAATGAATAAAGTAAATAAATAAGTCCAAAGTGAAAATTATATATGTAGTTAATATAGTTATATTTCATTAAAATAATTAAATTAATTTCCATGTAAGTTCTAGTATTGAAAAGTTTTTCGGATTCTATCAAAACTTAATCAGGGTTTTGTATAATAAGTAGTGGAAATAGTTTAGTTTAATTAAATAATTAATTTTAGCCAAGATGGTAAGCTCGTATAATTAAATTGGGCTAGGATTAGCACTACTAGCCCATTAAGGTAAGTGTCAAAGGGAATTATCCCATGGAGTTGCTGTCCATGGGATGAAAAATGTCCTAGCTAGACTTTAGTTCTTCTAAATTAATTATTTTATTCACTCGGATAAAAATATAACTCTTGCATAGGTTTCTCTATCAACACCCAATTGATGTAAAAAACCAAGGACAATATATACTAAGAGAAAACCTAGTTGGAATTTATTGAAAAATTAGTTAAATTCTATTTTCTTTGAACTGAAATCAGTTCTATCTTTTTAGACTTTGGAATTTATATTTTTAAGATTATAATGACATTCATCTGGCGATAATAATTCAAGTATAGGAGTTGTTTTCGATTGGGTAGAACACAAAAAGCTAGTTGAAATACCTCTTTGACTAGTCTCGGTTTACGTCTTGTTTTTAGTTTTGAGTAGGACACGAAGAGCCAGGTGCATAGCTCCTTCATAAGTCTCAATACAAGTCTTGTGCTTAATTTTTTCAATAACATTACACTCTCCAGAATTTGAGATTTCAAGAATAGGGAATAAAATCGTTCAGTAGAAAGGTTTAAGACATTGGACTATAATTCAAACTGATTAAAGCAATGCAATCATATCCCAAACCTTCCTTGCGATCTGAACATCTCCTAAGCCTTGGAACACAACTATTTAATTTATCCAATGTATTATTTTAAATATCACGGTAAAGGCCTATTTTAGAAAAGAAATTAAAACTCTGTTGTGCTTACCCTAGCTAGTTTTCAAAATATTTTTCCAACATGAACCCCAAACCAAAAAAGAAACCATGAATAAAATAGTTTTGAGCCAAACACACCAAGGAAAAGAGACTAACCTCTGAGAATCTAAACTCAAAAACTCAAAATAGTGAAATCATGATGGGCATTTGACTTCTCTTTTCAAATAGATTTAATTTTAACTTTTACTTTCTTCAATTTCCCTAGAGCATCTTGTAATTTCTTATCATCACCCCCATCTAACAAGTATCTAATTTCAAAAAGTATGCTTGTTCATCACCAGCGCCATCCCCTTCATTATCACCCTTTTTCGAATCCTCACCTTCACCTTTACCCTCATCCTCACCCCCTATTATGGAAGATACAAAGTGACCATGACATAAAATGGATCGAATTAGTGGGAAAATGTTTAACCTAAAAAGATGATGGGCATTCTATGATAGTAACGTGCATTTGACAACGTCAACGGAGAATGCTTTCCACGTTTCGCTTTCATAATATTATATATTGGAGAGACGGATGAAGGTACTTTTAGTGGATTGAATATACAACTAAATAAATTCTTAATTATAATTTATTGAAGCCCTAATTATATATGTATGATCGATCCCTTTGCTAGCTCAATATAACTCTAAGCAGGTTGCATGATAAGAACTGATTCAACGTATGGAGGAAAACGACATATTCGAAATACATGGCATGAACTACAATTCGATGTGAAATCAATTTCTTGAGAAAGAAAAAGATGACACGTAATTAAATTAATTCCTTTGGTTTGTTATTTAATTGAATGAATAAAGTAAATAAATAAGTCCAAAGTGAAAATTATATATGTAGTTAATATAGTTATATTTCATTCAAATAATTAAATTAATTTGCATGTAAGTTCTAGTATTGAAATTTTTTTCGGATTCTATCAAAACTTAATCAGGGTTTTGTAAATTAAGTAGTGGAAATAGTTTAGTTTAATTAAATAATTAATTTATAAAAATTAATTCATGGAAGAATATATGCTATTGGGTTAGATAATTGTGTGGCCTTGATTTTTTTTATTGAAGCCAAGAGGGTAAGCTCGTATAATTAAATTGGGCTAGGATTAGCACTACTAGCCCATTAAGGTAAGTGTCAAAGGGAATTATCCCATGGAGTTGCTGGCCATGGGATGAAAAATGTCCTAGCTAGATTTTAGTTCTTCTAAATTAATTATTTTATTTACCCGGATAAAAATATAACGCTTGCATATGTTTCTCTATCAACACCCAATTGATGTAAAAAACCAAGGACAATATATACTAAGAGAAAACCTAGTTGGAATTTATTGAAAAATTAGTTAAATTCTATTTTCTTTGAACTGAAATTAGTTCTATCTTTTTAGACTTTGGAATTATATATTTTTAAGATTATAATGACATTCATCTAGCGATAATAATTCAAGTATAGGAGTTGTTTTCGATTGGATAGAACACAAAAAGCTAGTTGAAATACTTCCTTGATTAGTCTCGGTTTACGCCTTGTTTTCAGTTTTGAGTAGGACGCGAAGAGCCAGGTGCATAGCTCCTTGATAAGTCTCGATACAAGTCTTGTGTTTGATTTTTTCAGTTACATCACACTCTCCAAGAATCTGAGATTTCAAGAATAGGGAATAAAATTGTTCAGAAGAAAGGTTTAAGACATTGGACTATAATTCAAACCGATTAAAACAATGCAATCATATCCCAAACCTTCCTTGCGATCTGAACATCTCTTGAGCCTTGGAACACAACTATTTAATTTATCAAATTTATTACTTTAAATATCACGGTAAAGGCCTATTTTAGAAAAGAAATTAAAACTCTATTGTGCCTACCCTAGCTAGTTTTCTAAATATTTTTCCAACATGAACCTCGAATCAGAAAAGAAACCATGAATAAAACAGTTTCGAGCCAAACACATAAAGGAAAAGTGACTAACCTCTGAGAATCAAATATCAAAAACTCAAAATCGCATCGGCAAAATTCGTTATCTTTATGTTATATTCGCAAAATACCCAAGCATTACGTATAATCTCGACGTAAATATCATTCCTTCCTACTAATCTCTTTATAGTTCCACAAAATTTTCACTCATTCTCCATTTTGAGGTTCAACTTTTTTTTTTGTATATGTAATAGGTAAACATAAAATGGTGCCACGTCATTATCGAATAATTTGGTTACTGAGTCCTTAATAGATTCGGACATTGGAGAAGAAATACACTGTGCAAGTTTGTTGAAGAAGCTTGGGATCAGATTAGGAAATAACTAGGTTTAGTTGAGGATTGTAAAGATCAGGTAACTATCGGTGACCTGTTCAATATAGAAATTAGAATTTTTTTTGATTGTGTTGGGAACATTCGTTTAGAAAATGATTTTTTTGAACAACAAAAACTTTAAAAGTTTCTAAAACCAAGTAGTAATCATATTTATAGCGACAAACCCTTTTACCAATATCATACTTGTGTTCTGGAATAGATGGTCTAAGTTGTTCCGCAGCACTCTACCAACACGATATTCTCAACTATTCACAAACCTCGGCTAGTTAAAGTATGGGCTCTAATCCATGAACTGAAGAAAACTTTCTATTGATGTTGTAGTGGGAAATAACAATGTCTCTTTATAGGCCAAAAACTGAAAAGTAAACACTCAAATTTAAATTTTTTTTGGATAATAAATCTCAATAAATTTTGACAGGGTCGATGTTTCACATTGTGTGTGGTCGACCAAGCCTATGAGCTCTATTTATAGAAAAATCGCAAGAGTCTTGGTCGAACAAGACGAAGAAAAACTAATAACATTTTAAGAGAGAATACACATAATTCTCTAGAAGAAATATCTATGGGCTTCAACACCCTCTCTTTAGAGCTAGGGCCTATCTTATGTGTGATAGGCTTATCTCATGTATTGGGTATAAGTATATATGTTATTTAGAAATTTAATCGATGCATATAATTTAACCAACCAAATAAACAATTTTCTATATCCTAAAATATTAATTAATTGAAATAAATTTTACTGATTCACACAATTAAATTATTTTGCTAACCTAGTTCTAATTTTGTTAAATTCATGACGAGTTTACCACACTAGAATCTATGAGTAAATCAATTTAATTATCCTGTTCAACAAAATTGTGCTAATTAATTAGTTAATTTTCACTTCAAACATCAGTTAAGTGATTACTATTAATTAAAGAATAATTCGATTAAATTAATTTAGTGTCTAAGTCATCTCTCTCTTATAATGAGAAAATACATTCACTACGGATAGTGATACATTTGATCTTTATCCGTAATTCATCATTTTTATTGATTCATCTCATCAATTCAAATGCAAATAGTCAAGGTTGTATAGAGCTAGTAGAGGGGCCTACTAAATATATATATATATATAATTAGAGATCAAATAGTTTGTAATTAATTGCCATGACCGAGCTCTCCTAATTATATATCATTACGAAAGCAACTTACCAAGTGGTCGTCCAATTAATTTGTCCTATGTGTGTTACCCTCATATGATATCTTTAATTTCTTTAAGTTATATCCATTCACCCAAAATGATCTTATCATATCTCATGTTAACCATCACATCTTCTTTCGTTAAAAATGTAAAGTGAACAGAAAAAGAAATAAACTAATGTAAAAATATAATCATATGTTTAAGCACACAAATAATACATGAATATGTTGTTCAAAAAATTTGGACGATAGAACTTTTATTTTAATTATAATCTCGAATCTAATATTTTAATTTCCCTTTAAAAGTCGTAAATTGGAAGATGGTTTTTATACAAAAAAAAACACTATATATAGTTAGATAAAGAAAATTTCAATAATTTTATCCAATTCAATTCAGAAACACAGGAATGGTTTTGTTATGAGTTTAAACGAACAAAATTTTATCACATTTCGGCTTTTTGTATTGAAGTGTATATTAAAACCATTGAATTTATAGCCAAAGTTTATTAATAGAAAAGAGTTAAAATGGAAATAATTGTGCTTATATAATATGAATAAATATATCATTTACAATTGCATTGAATTTGTTGGTATCCTTTAAGCTTTGGCACCAGGGGCTTTTGAGACAGGGCTGGAACATGGAACCGGGTTTAATTTGCCACTAGTTTTAGGCTTGACATTCAAACATGGGGATGTTGCGGGTTCAGCTCCAGTGGGCTTAATATCAATGTCCGCAAGTTCCACATTTTGACATGGAAAAGCACCGCTGCAAATAATCTTGACAGCTTCTGGAAGCGCAGATGTGCCGTGGATGTTCTTGAAGCTAATGTTGCTTAGTTTAACTTTTGATTCCGCCTACATCAACACAATAATGATTCAATGACTGATTAAATATTCACTCTATTAGGATTTTTATAAGAATGTACGTACATTTATCTTGCATTTATTCCATGGGCAATATTTTTGATCAATTAGGATAGGGAAAGTAACATTAGTCACGGTAATATCCTCAAAATGTATATCTGATGCTGTCCCAGGATATTCGCCTGGCCAAGATTTGATTCGAACGCCATTCGAAGTATTAGTCATGGTGCACTTCGAGACTTTAATTCCCTCAACAGGCTCTTCATTTTGGAACTTTCCTAGACTACCGATACTTATACCATGTCCTGGTCCACAAGTTACTCCATTGATGTCCACATTTTTAGTGCCATCTCCTATAGAAATACAATCATCACCAGTTTTAATGTCAACGCTAATAATTTTGACCCCGTCTGATCGACCCATGTGAATCCCATCCGTGTTTGGGCTATTTGCCGGTGCCTCTACCTTGAAACCTTCAAATGTAATGTTTTTGCATCCCAAAATATTAACGTGGAACTGTTTACTATCTTTGCTAGTTATATCTTGTATCAATGCGTTGGTCAAAAAGTCAAACCTTAAATTCTGTTTAATTTTGGAGTTAACAAAGTAACACATAAATAAAAAGGTGTTAGTTATAGTTATATTTTAATAATAATAATAAGAATAAGAATAAAAAAGATTAAAGAAATTCTGGCATGAGGGAAGAAACCTTACAATGGGAAGTGCTGGACAAAAGTCATGTTCGACGCAACCTTTCCTCTCATAAGCAACGGTTCCCTGACCATCAAAAATTCCTCCGCCAGACAATTTGAAATTTTCAATTCTACTGAAGCTAACCCATTCAGGTTCCTTGAAAGCTTTAGGGTCAGCCGGAGCCTGTATAGTGCCCTGAACTTGAACTTCAATAGGAGCCTTGCAAGGACCTTCTAAGGTTACTTTTGTTAATAAATATGTCCCTTTAGGAATCAAAATTGTTGATGGGGTTACAGAGGCACATGCTTCTTTCCAAGCATCCAACAATGGCTAAAATGAAATGAATAAAGACATCAGATTGAAATATAGGTTTTTTCATATTTTCACCTTTGGGGTACAAAGTTGAGAGCAATTTTACTTGCCTTACTCAAATCCGTTTTCCCGTCACCTTTTGCGCCAAACTTGGCAACATCAATAGCACCTGATTGAACTTTAGCGGCTGAAATGAATAATAATAAAAGTACAGACATGGCGGGAACAATATTAAGGTGTGGTGCCATATTTTTATTTGGTTCTGAAATTAAAGGAAGAATGGTTTTTCCTTTAGTTTTGTTCCAAATATATAGAAAGTTTGAGAAAATAACAACCAACCAAATATATTATAATTTAATCAATGTGGAAAAGTCATATGGCCAAGCTTCAATTTCTATGATTAGCTTGTTTCTTTAATATCAACTTGGCATAGTTAGATAAATTTGTGGTCAATTTTTTCACAACTTGAATAATTCAAACTATGTGAAAGGATTTTATTATGGAAAGATTGAAAAGAATTATTTTACATTTTGTCTTTAAAATAATATCTTTACTAGTTCGTGGAGAATATAATTATGTTCCGTTAAATTTATAAATGTTATTTCGAAAAATATAATCCTAATTATTCCGTAAAAAATGTTGATACAAGAATGTGGTTTGGTGGTTGATGAAGGTTCACACCATATTGTCAAAAATCATACTGGTGGTTTCTGGCACTCTTTTCAATCACTATCGTCTTGGCCCTATAACACCTAGTCGAGCCAACATTCACCCTGGACTTCACCCACGTAACAATCATTAGTGAAATCATGATGGGCATTTGACTTCTCTTTTCAAATAGATTTAATTTTAACTTTTACTTTCTTCAATTTCCCTAGAGCATCTTGTAATTTCTTATCATCATCCCCATCTAACAAGTATCTAATTTCAAAAAGTATGCTTGTTCATCACCAGCACCATCCCCTTCATTATCACCCTTTTTCGAATCCTCACCTTCACCTTTACCCTCATCCTCACCCCCTATTCTGGAAGATAAAAAGTGACCATGACATAAAATGGATCGAATTAGTGGGAAAATGTTTAACCTAAAAAGATGATGGGCATTCTATGATAGTAACATGCATTTGACAACGTAAATGGAGAATGCTTTCCACGTTTAGCTTTCATAATATTATATATTGGAGAGACGGATGGAGGTACTTTTAGTGGATTGAATATACAACTAAATAAATTCTGAATTATAATTTATTGAAGCCCTAATTATATATGTATGATCGATCCCTTTGCTAGCTCAATATAACTCTAAGCAGGTTGCATAATAAGAACTAATTCAACATATAGATGAAAACGACATATTCGAAATACATGGCATGAACTACAATTCGATGTGAATTCAATTTCTTGAGAACGAAAAAGATGACACGTAATTAAATTAATTCCTTTGGTTTGTTAATTGAATGAATAAAGTAAATAAATAAGTCCAAAGTGAAAATTATATATGTAGTTAATATAGTTATATTTCATTAAAATAATTAAATTAATTTCCATGTAAGTTCTAGTATTGAAAAGTTTTTCGGATTCTATCAAAACTTAATCAGGGTTTTGTATAATAAGTAGTGGAAATAGTTTAGTTTAATTAAATAATTAATTTTAGCCAAGATGGTAAGCTCGTATAATTAAATTGGGCTAGGATTAGCACTACTAGCCCATTAAGGTAAGTGTCAAAGGGAATTATCCCATGGAGTTGCTGGCCATGGGATGAAAAATGTCCTAGCTAGACTTTAGTTCTTCTAAATTAATTATTTTATTCACTCGGATAAAAATATAACTCTTGCATAGGTTTCTCTATCAACACCCAATTGATGTAAAAAACCAAGGACAATATATACTAAGAGAAAACCTAGTTGGAATTTATTGAAAAATTAGTTAAATTCTATTTTCTTTGAACTGAAATCAGTTCTATCTTTTTAGACTTTGGAATTTATATTTTTAAGATTATAATGACATTCATCTGGCGATAATAATTCAAGTATAGGAGTTGTTTTCGATTGGGTAGAACACAAAAAGCTAGTTGAAATACCTCTTTGACTAGTCTCGGTTTACGTCTTGTTTTTAGTTTTGAGTAGGACACGAAGAGCCAGGTGCATAGCTCCTTCATAAGTCTCAATACAAGTCTTGTGCTTAATTTTTTCAATAACATTACACTCTCCAGAATTTGAGATTTCAAGAATAGGGAATAAAATCGTTCAGTAGAAAGGTTTAAGACATTGGACTATAATTCAAACTGATTAAAGCAATGCAATCATATCCCAAACCTTCCTTGCGATCTGAACATCTCCTAAGCCTTGGAACACAACTATTTAATTTATCCAATGTATTATTTTAAATATCACGGTAAAGGCCTATTTTAGAAAAGAAATTAAAACTCTGTTGTGCTTACCCTAGCTAGTTTTCAAAATATTTTTCCAACATGAACCCCAAACCAAAAAAGAAACCATGAATAAAATAGTTTTGAGCCAAACACACCAAGGAAAAGAGACTAACCTCTGAGAATCTAAACTCAAAAACTCAAAATAGTGAAATCATGATGGGCATTTGACTTCTCTTTTCAAATAGATTTAATTTTAACTTTTACTTTCTTCAATTTCCCTAGAGCATCTTGTAATTTCTTATCATCACCCCCATCTAACAAGTATCTAATTTCAAAAAGTATGCTTGTTCATCACCAGCGCCATCCCCTTCATTATCACCCTTTTTCGAATCCTCACCTTCACCTTTACCCTCATCCTCACCCCCTATTATGGAAGATACAAAGTGACCATGACATAAAATGGATCGAATTAGTGGGAAAATGTTTAACCTAAAAAGATGATGGGCATTCTATGATAGTAACGTGCATTTGACAACGTCAACGGAGAATGCTTTCCACGTTTCGCTTTCGTAATATTATATATTGGAGAGACGGATGAAGGTACTTTTAGTGGATTGAATATACAACTAAATAAATTCTTAATTATAATTTATTGAAGCCCTAATTATATATGTATGATCGATCCCTTTGCTAGCTCAATATAACTCTAAGCAGGTTGCATGATAAGAACTGATTCAACGTATGGAGGAAAACGACATATTCGAAATACATGGCATGAACTACAATTCGATGTGAAATCAATTTCTTGAGAAAGAAAAAGATGACACGTAATTAAATTAATTCCTTTGGTTTGTTATTTAATTGAATGAATAAAGTAAATAAATAAGTCCAAAGTGAAAATTATATATGTAGTTAATATAGTTATATTTCATTCAAATAATTAAATTAATTTGCATGTAAGTTCTAGTATTGAAATTTTTTTCGGATTCTATCAAAACTTAATCAGGGTTTTGTAAATTAAGTAGTGGAAATAGTTTAGTTTAATTAAATAATTAATTTATAAAAATTAATTCATGGAAGAATATATGCTATTGGGTTAGATAATTGTGTGGCCTTGATTTTTTTTATTGAAGCCAAGAGGGTAAGCTCGTATAATTAAATTGGGCTAGGATTAGCACTACTAGCCCATTAAGGTAAGTGTCAAAGGGAATTATCCCATGGAGTTGCTGGCCATGGGATGAAAAATGTCCTAGCTAGATTTTAGTTCTTCTAAATTAATTATTTTATTTACCCGGATAAAAATATAACGCTTGCATATGTTTCTCTATCAACACCCAATTGATGTAAAAAACCAAGGACAATATATACTAAGAGAAAACCTAGTTGGAATTTATTGAAAAATTAGTTAAATTCTATTTTCTTTGAACTGAAATTAGTTCTATCTTTTTAGACTTTGGAATTATATATTTTTAAGATTATAATGACATTCATCTAGCGATAATAATTCAAGTATAGGAGTTGTTTTCGATTGGATAGAACACAAAAAGCTAGTTGAAATACTTCCTTGATTAGTCTCGGTTTACGCCTTGTTTTCAGTTTTGAGTAGGACGCGAAGAGCCAGGTGCATAGCTCCTTGATAAGTCTCGATACAAGTCTTGTGTTTGATTTTTTCAGTTACATCACACTCTCCAAGAATCTGAGATTTCAAGAATAGGGAATAAAATTGTTCAGAAGAAAGGTTTAAGACATTGGACTATAATTCAAACCGATTAAAACAATGCAATCATATCCCAAACCTTCCTTGCGATCTGAACATCTCTTGAGCCTTGGAACACAACTATTTAATTTATCAAATTTATTACTTTAAATATCACGGTAAAGGCCTATTTTAGAAAAGAAATTAAAACTCTATTGTGCCTACCCTAGCTAGTTTTCTAAATATTTTTCCAACATGAACCTCGAATCAGAAAAGAAACCATGAATAAAACAGTTTCGAGCCAAACACATAAAGGAAAAGTGACTAACCTCTGAGAATCAAATATCAAAAACTCAAAATCGCATCGGCAAAATTCGTTATCTTTATGTTATATTCGCAAAATACCCAAGCATTACGTATAATCTCGACGTAAATATCATTCCTTCCTACTAATCTCTTTATAGTTCCACAAAATTTTCACTCATTCTCCATTTTGAGGTTCAACTTTTTTTTTTTGTATATGTAATAGGTAAACATAAAATGGTGCCACGTCATTATCGAATAATTTGGTTACTGAGTCCTTAATAGATTCGGACATTGGAGAAGAAATACACTGTGCAAGTTTGTTGAAGAAGCTTGGGATCAGATTAGGAAATAACTAGGTTTAGTTGAGGATTGTAAAGATCAGGTAACTATCGGTGACCTGTTCAATATAGAAATTAGAATTTTTTTTGATTGTGTTGGGAACATTCGTTTAGAAAATGATTTTTTTGAACAACAAAAACTTTAAAAGTTTCTAAAACCAAGTAGTAATCATATTTATAGCGACAAACCCTTTTACCAATATCATACTTGTGTTCTGGAATAGATGGTCTAAGTTGTTCCGCAGCACTCTACCAACACGATATTCTCAACTATTCACAAACCTCGGCTAGTTAAAGTATGGGCTCTAATCCATGAACTGAAGAAAACTTTCTATTGATGTTGTAGTGGGAAATAACAATGTCTCTTTATAGGCCAAAAACTGAAAAGTAAACACTCAAATTTAGATTTTTTTTGGATAATAAATCTCAATAAATTTTGACAGGGTCGATGTTTCACATTGTGTGTGGTCGACCAAGCCTATGAGCTCTATTTATAGAAAAATCGCAAGAGTCTTGGTCGAACAAGACGAAGAAAAACTAATAACATTTTAAGAGAGAATACACATAATTCTCTAGAAGAAATATCTATGGGCTTCAACACCCTCTCTTTAGAGCTAGGGCCTATCTTATGTGTGATAGGCTTATCTCATGTATTGGGTATAAGTATATATGTTATTTAGAAATTTAATCGATGCATATAATTTAACCAACCAAATAAACAATTTTCTATATCCTAAAATATTAATTAATTGAAATAAATTTTACTGATTCACACAATTAAATTATTTTGCTAACCTAGTTCTAATTTTGTTAAATTCATGACGAGTTTACCACACTAGAATCTATGAGTAAATCAATTTAATTATCCTGTTCAACAAAATTGTGCTAATTAATTAGTTAATTTTCACTTCAAACATCAGTTAAGTGATTACTATTAATTAAAGAATAATTCGATTAAATTAATTTAGTGTCTAAGTCATCTCTCTCTTATAATGAGAAAATACATTCACTACGGATAGTGATACATTTGATCTTTATCCGTAATTCATCATTTTTATTGATTCATCTCATCAATTCAAATGCAAATAGTCAAGGTTGTATAGAGCTAGTAGAGGGGCCTACTAAATATATATATATATATAATTAGAGATCAAATAGTTTGTAATTAATTGCCATGACCGAGCTCTCCTAATTATATATCATTACGAAAGCAACTTACCAAGTGGTCGTCCAATTAATTTGTCCTATGTGTGTTACCCTCATATGATATCTTTAATTTCTTTAAGTTATATCCATTCACCCAAAATGATCTTATCATATCTCATGTTAACCATCACATCTTCTTTCGTTAAAAATGTAAAGTGAACAGAAAAAGAAATAAACTAATGTAAAAATATAATCATATGTTTAAGCACACAAATAATACATGAATATGTTGTTCAAAAAATTTGGACGATAGAACTTTTATTTTAATTATAATCTCGAATCTAATATTTTAATTTCCCTTTAAAAGTCGTAAATTGGAAGATGGTTTTTATACAAAAAAAAACACTATATATAGTTAGATAAAGAAAATTTCAATAATTTTATCCAATTCAATTCAGAAACACAGGAATGGTTTTGTTATGAGTTTAAACGAACAAAATTTTATCACATTTCGGCTTTTTGTATTGAAGTGTATATTAAAACCATTGAATTTATAGCCAAAGTTTATTAATAGAAAAGAGTTAAAATGGAAATAATTGTGCTTATATAATATGAATAAATATATCATTTACAATTGCATTGAATTTGTTGGTATCCTTTAAGCTTTGGCACCAGGGGCTTTTGAGACAGGGCTGGAACATGGAACCGGGTTTAATTTGCCACTAGTTTTAGGCTTGACATTCAAACATGGGGATGTTGCGGGTTCAGCTCCAGTGGGCTTAATATCAATGTCCGCAAGTTCCACATTTTGACATGGAAAAGCACCGCTGCAAATAATCTTGACAGCTTCTGGAAGCGCAGATGTGCCGTGGATGTTCTTGAAGCTAATGTTGCTTAGTTTAACTTTTGATTCCGCCTACATCAACACAATAATGATTCAATGACTGATTAAATATTCACTCTATTAGGATTTTTATAAGAATGTACGTACATTTATCTTGCATTTATTCCATGGGCAATATTTTTGATCAATTAGGATAGGGAAAGTAACATTAGTCACGGTAATATCCTCAAAATGTATATCTGATGCTGTCCCAGGATATTCGCCTGGCCAAGATTTGATTCGAACGCCATTCGAAGTATTAGTCATGGTGCACTTCGAGACTTTAATTCCCTCAACAGGCTCTTCATTTTGGAACTTTCCTAGACTACCGATACTTATACCATGTCCTGGTCCACAAGTTACTCCATTGATGTCCACATTTTTAGTGCCATCTCCTATAGAAATACAATCATCACCAGTTTTAATGTCAACGCTAATAATTTTGACCCCGTCTGATCGACCCATGTGAATCCCATCCGTGTTTGGGCTATTTGCCGGTGCCTCTACCTTGAAACCTTCAAATGTAATGTTTTTGCATCCCAAAATATTAACGTGGAACTGTTTACTATCTTTGCTAGTTATATCTTGTATCAATGCGTTGGTCAAAAAGTCAAACCTTAAATTCTGTTTAATTTTGGAGTTAACAAAGTAACACATAAATAAAAAGGTGTTAGTTATAGTTATATTTTAATAATAATAATAAGAATAAGAATAAAAAAGATTAAAGAAATTCTGGCATGAGGGAAGAAACCTTACAATGGGAAGTGCTGGACAAAAGTCATGTTCGACGCAACCTTTCCTCTCATAAGCAACGGTTCCCTGACCATCAAAAATTCCTCCGCCAGACAATTTGAAATTTTCAATTCTACTCAAGCTAACCCATTCAGGTTCCTTGAAAGCTTTAGGGTCAGCCGAAGAGCCTGTATAGTGCCCTGAACCTGAACTTCGATAGGAGCCTTGCAAGGACCTTCTAAGGTTACTTTTGTTAATAAATATGTCCCTTTAGGAATCAAAATTGTTGATGGGGTTACAGAGGCACATGCTTCTTTCCAAGCATCCAACAATGGCTAAAATGAAATGAATAAAGACATCAGATTGAAATATAGGTTTTTTCATATTTTCACCTTTGGGGTACAAAGTTGAGAGCAATTTTACTTGCCTTACTCAAATCCGTTTTCCCGTTACCTTTTGCGCCAAACTTGGCAACATCAATAGCACCTGATTGAACTTTAGCGGCTGAAGTGAATAATAATAAAAGTACAGACATGGCGGGAACAATATTAAGGTGTGGTGCCATATTTTTATTTGGTTCTAAAATTAAAGGAAGAATGGTTTTTCCTTTAGTTTTGTTCCAAATATATAGAAAGTTTGAGAAAATAACAACCAACCAAATATATTATAATTTAATCAATGTGGAAAAGTCATATGGCCAAGCTTCAATTTCTATGATTAGCTTGTTTCTTTAATATCAACTTGGCATAGTTAGATAAATTTGTGGTCAATTTTTTCACAACTTGAATAATTCAAACTATGTGAAAGGATTTTATTATGGAAAGATTGAAAAGAATTATTTTACATTTTGTCTTTAAAATAATATCTTTACTAGTTCGTGGAGAATATAATTATGTTCCGTTAAATTTATAAATGTTATTTCGAAAAATATAATCCTAATTATTGTAAAAAATGTTGATACAAGAATGTGGTTTGGTGGTTGATCAAGGTTCACACCATATTGTCAAAAATCATACTGGTGTTTTCTGGCATCTTTCAATGACTATCGTCTTGGCCCTATAACACCTAGTCGAGCCAACATTCACCCTGGACTTCACCCACGTAACAATCATTAGTGAAATCATGATGGGCATTTGACTTCTCTTTTCAAATAGATTTAATTTTAACTTTTACTTTCTTCAATTTCCCTAGAGCATCTTGTAATTTCTTATCATGATCCCCATCTAACAAGTATCTAATTTCAAAAGTATGCTTGTTCATCACCAGCACCATCCCCTTCATTATCACCCTTTTTCGAATCCTCACCTTCACCTTTACCCTCATCCTCACCCCCTATTCTGGAAGATAAAAAGTGACCATGACATAAAATGGATCGAATTAGTGGGAAAATGTTTAACCTAAAAAGATGATGGGCATTCTATGATAGTAACATGCATTTGACAACGTAAATGGAGAATGCTTTCCACGTTTAGCTTTCATAATATTATATATTGGAGAGACGGATGGAGGTACTTTTAGTGGATTGAATATACAACTAAATAAATTCTGAATTATAATTTATTGAAGCCCTAATTATATATGTATGATCGATCCCTTTGCTAGCTCAATATAACTCTAAGCAGGTTGCATAATAAGAACTAATTCAACATATAGATGAAAACGACATATTCGAAATACATGGCATGAACTACAATTCGATGTGAATTCAATTTCTTGAGAACGAAAAAGATGACACGTAATTAAATTAATTCCTTTGGTTTGTTAATTGAATGAATAAAGTAAATAAATAAGTCCAAAGTGAAAATTATATATGTAGTTAATATAGTTATATTTCATTAAAATAATTAAATTAATTTCCATGTAAGTTCTAGTATTGAAAAGTTTTTCGGATTCTATCAAAACTTAATCAGGGTTTTGTATAATAAGTAGTGGAAATAGTTTAGTTTAATTAAATAATTAATTTTAGCCAAGATGGTATGCTCGTATAATTAAATTGGGCTAGGATTAGCACTACTAGCCCATTAAGGTAAGTGTCAAAGGGAATTATCCCATGGAGTTGCTGGCCATGGGATGAAAAATGTCCTAGCTAGACTTTAGTTCTTCTAAATTAATTATTTTATTCACTCGGATAAAAATATAACTCTTGCATAGGTTTCTCTATCAACACCCAATTGATGTAAAAAACCAAGGACAATATATACTAAGAGAAAACCTAGTTGGAATTTATTGAAAAATTAGTTAAATTCTATTTTCTTTGAACTGAAATCAGTTCTATCTTTTTAGACTTTGGAATTTATATTTTTAAGATTATAATGACATTCATCTAAGCTTACAATAATTCAAGTATAGGAGTTGTTTTCGATTGGGTAGAACACAAAAAGCTAGTTGAAATACCTCTTTGACTAGTCTCGGTTTACGTCTTGTTTTTAGTTTTGAGTAGGACACGAAGAGCCAGGTGCATAGCTCCTTCATAAGTCTCAATACAAGTCTTGTGCTTAATTTTTTCAATAACATTACACTCTCCAGAATTTGAGATTTCAAGAATAGGGAATAAAATCGTTGAGTAGAAAGGTTTAAGACATTGGACTATAATTCAAACTGATTAAAGCAATGCATCATATCCCAAACCTTCCTTGCGATCTGAACATCTCCTAAGCCTTGGAACACAACTATTTAATTTATCCAATGTATTATTTTAAATATCACGGTAAAGGCCTATTTTAGAAAAGAAATTAAAACTCTGTTGTGCTTACCCTAGCTAGTTTTCAAAATATTTTTCCAACATGAACCCCAAACCAAAAAAGAAACCATGAATAAAATAGTTTTGAGCCAAACACACCAAGGAAAAGAGACTAACCTCTGAGAATCTAAACTCAAAAACTCAAAATAGTGAAATCATGATGGGCATTTGACTTCTCTTTTCAAATAGATTTAATTTTAACTTTTACTTTCTTCAATTTCCCTAGAGCATCTTGTAATTTCTTATCATCACCCCCATCTAACAAGTATCTAATTTCAAAAAGTATGCTTGTTCATCACCAGCGCCATCCCCTTCATTATCACCCTTTTTCGAATCCTCACCTTCACCTTTACCCTCATCCTCACCCCCTATTATGGAAGATACAAAGTGACCATGACATAAAATGGATCGAATTAGTGGGAAAATGTTTAACCTAAAAAGATGATGGGCATTCTATGATAGTAACGTGCATTTGACAACGTGAATGGATAATGCTTTCCACGTTTCGCTTTCGTAATATTATATATTGGAGAGACGGATGAAGGTACTTTTAGTGGATTGAATATACAACTAAATAAATTCTTAATTATAATTTATTGAAGCCCTAATTATATATGTATGATCGATCCCTTTGCTAGCTCAATATAACTCTAAGCAGGTTGCATGATAAGAACTGATTCAACGTATGGAGGAAAACGACATATTCGAAATACATGGCATGAACTACAATTCGATGTGAAATCAATTTCTTGAGAAAGAAAAAGATGACACGTATCTAATTAATTCCTTTGGTTTGTTATTTAATTGAATGAATAAAGTAAATAAATAAGTCCAAAGTGAAAATTATATATGTAGTTAATATAGTTATATTTCATTCAAATAATTAAATTAATTTGCATGTAAGTTCTAGTATTGAAATTTTTTTCGGATTCTTATCAAAACTTAATCAGGGTTTTGTAAATTAAGTAGTGGAAATAGTTTAGTTTAATTAAATAATTAATTTATAAAAATTAATTCATGGAAGAATATATGCTATTGGGTTAGATAATTGTGTGGCCTTGATTTTTTTTATTGAAGCCAAGAGGGTAAGCTCGTATAATTAAATTGGGCTAGGATTAGCACTACTAGCCCATTAAGGTAAGTGTCAAAGGGAATTATCCCATGGAGTTGCTGGCCATGGGATGAAAAATGTCCTAGCTAGATTTTAGTTCTTCTAAATTAATTATTTTATTTACCCGGATAAAAATATAACGCTTGCATATGTTTCTCTATCAACACCCAATTGATGTAAAAAACCAAGGACAATATATACTAAGAGAAAACCTAGTTGGAATTTATTGAAAAATTAATTAAAATTCTATTTTCTTTGAACGAAAATTAGTTCTATCTTTTTAGACTTTGGAATTATATATTTTTAAGATTATAATGACATTCAGCAATACGTAACTGAACCAAGTAGGAAAAAAA
>CM076903.1:7875946-7985307 GCA_039519145.1 Kokia cookei | reverse complement strand
ATGTTTATGTAATCTACTTGGTTCATTTGTGGTCTTTGCTGGTTCAGCTCCAGTGGGCTTAATATCAATGTCGCAAGTTCCACATTTTGACATGGAAAAGCACCGCTGCAAATAATCTTGACAGCTTCTGGAAGCGCAGATGTGCCGTGGATGTTCTTGAAGCTAATGTTGCTTAGTTTAACTTTTGATTCCGCCTACATCAACACAATAATGATTCAATGACTGATTAAATATTCACTCTATTAGGATTTTTATAAGAATGTACGTACATTTATCTTGCATTTATTCCATGGGCAATATTTTTGATCATTAGGATAGGGAAAGTAACATTAGTCACGGTAATATCCTCAAAATGTATATCTGATGCTGTCCCAGGATATTCGCCTGGCCAAGATTACGATTCGAACGCCATTCGAAGTATTAGTCATGGTGCACTCGAGACTTTAATTCCCTGAACAGGCTCTTCATTTCGACGTTCCTTAGACTACCGATACTTATACCATGTCCTGGTCCACAAGTTACTCCATTGATGTCCACATTTTTAGTGCCATATTCCTATAGAAATACAATCATCACCAGTTTTAATGTCAACGCTAATAATTTTGACCCCGTCTGATCGACCCATGTGAATCCCATCCGTGTTTGGCTATTTGCCGGTGCCTCTACCTTGAAACCTTCAAATGTAATGTTTTTGCATACCGAAAATATTAACGTGGAACTGTTTACTATCTTTGCTAGTTATATCTTATTATCAATGCGTTGGTCAAAAAGTCAAACCTTCATACTTTTAATTTTGGAGTTAACAAAGTAACACATAAATAAAAAGTATTGCTAGTTATAGTTATATTTTAATAATAATAATAAGAATAAGAATAAAAAAGATTAAAGAAATTCTGGCATGAGGGAAGAAACCTTACAATGGGAAGTGCTGGACAAAAGTCATGTTCGGCAACGTTTCCTCTCATAAGCAACGGTTCCCTGACCATCAAAAATTCCTCCGCCAGACAATTTGAAATTTTCAATTCTACTGAAGCTAACCCATTCAGGTTCCTTGAAAGCTTTAGGGTCAGCCGAGGGAGCCTGTATAGTGCCCTGAACTTGAACTTCAATAGAGGCTCCTTGCAAGGACCTTCTAAGGTTACTTTTGTTAAAAAATATGTCCTTTAGGAATCAAAATTGTTGATGGGGTTACAGAGGCACATGCTTCTTTCCAAGCATCCAACAATGGCTAAAATGAAATGAATAAAGACATCAGATTGAAATATAGGTTTTTTCATATTTTCACCTTTGGGGTACAAAGTTGAGAGCAATTTTACTTGCCTTACTCAAATCCGTTTTCCCGTCACCTTTTGCGCCAAACTTGGCAACATCAATAGCACCTGATTGAACTTTAGCGGCTGAAATGAATAATCAAGTAGAACCACGAGCACTGGCGGGAACAATATTAAGGTGTGGTGCCATATTTTTATTTGGTTCTGAAATTAAAGGAAGAATGGTTTTTCCTTTTAGTTTTGTTCCGAATATATAGAAAGTTTGAATAACAACCAACCAAATATATTATAATTTAATCAATGTGGAAAAGTCATATGGCCAAGCTTCAATTTCTATGATTAGCTTGTTTCTTTAATATCAACTTGGCATAGTTAGATAAATTTGTGGTCAATTTTTTCACAACTTGAATAATTCAAACTATGTGAAAGGATTTTATTATGGAAAGATTGAAAAGAATTATTTTACATTTTGTCTTTAAAATAATATCTTTACTAGTTCGTGGAGAATATAATTATGTTCCGTTAAATTTATAAATGTTATTTCGAAAAATATAATCCTAATTATTCCGTAAAAAATGTTGATACAAGAATGTGGTTTGGTGGTTGATGAAGGTTCACACCATATTGTCAAAAATCATACTGGTGGTTTCTGGCACTCTTTTCAATCACTATCGTCTTGGCCCTATAACACCTAGTCGAGCCAACATTCACCCTGGACTTCACCCACGTAACAATCATTAGTGAAATCATGATGGGCATTTGACTTCTCTTTTCAAATAGATTTAATTTTAACTTTTACTTTCTTCAATTTCCCTAGAGCATCTTGTAATTTCTTATCATCATCCCCATCTAACAAGTATCTAATTTCAAAAAGTATGCTTGTTCATCACCAGCACCATCCCCTTCATTATCACCCTTTTTCGAATCCTCACCTTCACCTTTACCCTCATCCTCACCCCCTATTCTGGAAGATAAAAAGTGACCATGACATAAAATGGATCGAATTAGTGGGAAAATGTTTAACCTAAAAAGATGATGGGCATTCTATGATAGTAACATGCATTTGACAACGTAAATGGAGAATGCTTTCCACGTTTAGCTTTCATAATATTATATATTGGAGAGACGGATGGAGGTACTTTTAGTGGATTGAATATACAACTAAATAAATTCTGAATTATAATTTATTGAAGCCCTAATTATATATGTATGATCGATCCCTTTGCTAGCTCAATATAACTCTAAGCAGGTTGCATAATAAGAACTAATTCAACATATAGATGAAAACGACATATTCGAAATACATGGCATGAACTACAATTCGATGTGAATTCAATTTCTTGAGAACGAAAAAGATGACACGTAATTAAATTAATTCCTTTGGTTTGTTAATTGAATGAATAAAGTAAATAAATAAGTCCAAAGTGAAAATTATATATGTAGTTAATATAGTTATATTTCATTAAAATAATTAAATTAATTTCCATGTAAGTTCTAGTATTGAAAAGTTTTTCGGATTCTATCAAAACTTAATCAGGGTTTTGTATAATAAGTAGTGGAAATAGTTTAGTTTAATTAAATAATTAATTTTAGCCAAGATGGTATGCTCGTATAATTAAATTGGGCTAGGATTAGCACTACTAGCCCATTAAGGTAAGTGTCAAAGGGAATTATCCCATGGAGTTGCTGGCCATGGGATGAAAAATGTCCTAGCTAGACTTTAGTTCTTCTAAATTAATTATTTTATTCACTCGGATAAAAATATAACTCTTGCATAGGTTTCTCTATCAACACCCAATTGATGTAAAAAACCAAGGACAATATATACTAAGAGAAAACCTAGTTGGAATTTATTGAAAAATTAGTTAAATTCTATTTTCTTTGAACTGAAATCAGTTCTATCTTTTTAGACTTTGGAATTTATATTTTTAAGATTATAATGACATTCATCTAGCGATAATAATTCAAGTATAGGAGTTGTTTTCGATTGGGTAGAACACAAAAAGCTAGTTGAAATACCTCTTTGACTAGTCTCGGTTTACGTCTTGTTTTTAGTTTTGAGTAGGACACGAAGAGCCAGGTGCATAGCTCCTTCATAAGTCTCAATACAAGTCTTGTGCTTAATTTTTTCAATAACATTACACTCTCCAGAATTTGAGATTTCAAGAATAGGGAATAAAATCGTTCAGTAGAAAGGTTTAAGACATTGGACTATAATTCAAACTGATTAAAGCAATGCAATCATATCCCAAACCTTCCTTGCGATCTGAACATCTCCTAAGCCTTGGAACACAACTATTTAATTTATCCAATGTATTATTTTAAATATCACGGTAAAGGCCTATTTTAGAAAAGAAATTAAAACTCTGTTGTGCTTACCCTAGCTAGTTTTCAAAATATTTTTCCAACATGAACCCCAAACCAAAAAAGAAACCATGAATAAAATAGTTTTGAGCCAAACACACCAAGGAAAAGAGACTAACCTCTGAGAATCTAAACTCAAAAACTCAAAATAGTGAAATCATGATGGGCATTTGACTTCTCTTTTCAAATAGATTTAATTTTAACTTTTACTTTCTTCAATTTCCCTAGAGCATCTTGTAATTTCTTATCATCACCCCCATCTAACAAGTATCTAATTTCAAAAAGTATGCTTGTTCATCACCAGCGCCATCCCCTTCATTATCACCCTTTTTCGAATCCTCACCTTCACCTTTACCCTCATCCTCACCCCCTATTATGGAAGATACAAAGTGACCATGACATAAAATGGATCGAATTAGTGGGAAAATGTTTAACCTAAAAAGATGATGGGCATTCTATGATAGTAACGTGCATTTGACAACGTCAACGGAGAATGCTTTCCACGTTTCGCTTTCGTAATATTATATATTGGAGAGACGGATGAAGGTACTTTTAGTGGATTGAATATACAACTAAATAAATTCTTAATTATAATTTATTGAAGCCCTAATTATATATGTATGATCGATCCCTTTGCTAGCTCAATATAACTCTAAGCAGGTTGCATGATAAGAACTGATTCAACGTATGGAGGAAAACGACATATTCGAAATACATGGCATGAACTACAATTCGATGTGAAATCAATTTCTTGAGAAAGAAAAAGATGACACGTAATTAAATTAATTCCTTTGGTTTGTTATTTAATTGAATGAATAAAGTAAATAAATAAGTCCAAAGTGAAAATTATATATGTAGTTAATATAGTTATATTTCATTCAAATAATTAAATTAATTTGCATGTAAGTTCTAGTATTGAAATTTTTTTCGGATTCTATCAAAACTTAATCAGGGTTTTGTAAATTAAGTAGTGGAAATAGTTTAGTTTAATTAAATAATTAATTTATAAAAATTAATTCATGGAAGAATATATGCTATTGGGTTAGATAATTGTGTGGCCTTGATTTTTTTTATTGAAGCCAAGAGGGTAAGCTCGTATAATTAAATTGGGCTAGGATTAGCACTACTAGCCCATTAAGGTAAGTGTCAAAGGGAATTATCCCATGGAGTTGCTGGCCATGGGATGAAAAATGTCCTAGCTAGATTTTAGTTCTTCTAAATTAATTATTTTATTTACCCGGATAAAAATATAACGCTTGCATATGTTTCTCTATCAACACCCAATTGATGTAAAAAACCAAGGACAATATATACTAAGAGAAAACCTAGTTGGAATTTATTGAAAAATTAGTTAAATTCTATTTTCTTTGAACTGAAATTAGTTCTATCTTTTTAGACTTTGGAATTATATATTTTTAAGATTATAATGACATTCATCTAGCGATAATAATTCAAGTATAGGAGTTGTTTTCGATTGGATAGAACACAAAAAGCTAGTTGAAATACTTCCTTGATTAGTCTCGGTTTACGCCTTGTTTTCAGTTTTGAGTAGGACGCGAAGAGCCAGGTGCATAGCTCCTTGATAAGTCTCGATACAAGTCTTGTGTTTGATTTTTTCAGTTACATCACACTCTCCAAGAATCTGAGATTTCAAGAATAGGGAATAAAATTGTTCAGAAGAAAGGTTTAAGACATTGGACTATAATTCAAACCGATTAAAACAATGCAATCATATCCCAAACCTTCCTTGCGATCTGAACATCTCTTGAGCCTTGGAACACAACTATTTAATTTATCAAATTTATTACTTTAAATATCACGGTAAAGGCCTATTTTAGAAAAGAAATTAAAACTCTATTGTGCCTACCCTAGCTAGTTTTCTAAATATTTTTCCAACATGAACCTCGAATCAGAAAAGAAACCATGAATAAAACAGTTTCGAGCCAAACACATAAAGGAAAAGTGACTAACCTCTGAGAATCAAATATCAAAAACTCAAAATCGCATCGGCAAAATTCGTTATCTTTATGTTATATTCGCAAAATACCCAAGCATTACGTATAATCTCGACGTAAATATCATTCCTTCCTACTAATCTCTTTATAGTTCCACAAAATTTTCACTCATTCTCCATTTTGAGGTTCAACTTTTTTTTTTTGTATATGTAATAGGTAAACATAAAATGGTGCCACGTCATTATCGAATAATTTGGTTACTGAGTCCTTAATAGATTCGGACATTGGAGAAGAAATACACTGTGCAAGTTTGTTGAAGAAGCTTGGGATCAGATTAGGAAATAACTAGGTTTAGTTGAGGATTGTAAAGATCAGGTAACTATCGGTGACCTGTTCAATATAGAAATTAGAATTTTTTTTGATTGTGTTGGGAACATTCGTTTAGAAAATGATTTTTTTGAACAACAAAAACTTTAAAAGTTTCTAAAACCAAGTAGTAATCATATTTATAGCGACAAACCCTTTTACCAATATCATACTTGTGTTCTGGAATAGATGGTCTAAGTTGTTCCGCAGCACTCTACCAACACGATATTCTCAACTATTCACAAACCTCGGCTAGTTAAAGTATGGGCTCTAATCCATGAACTGAAGAAAACTTTCTATTGATGTTGTAGTGGGAAATAACAATGTCTCTTTATAGGCCAAAAACTGAAAAGTAAACACTCAAATTTAGATTTTTTTTGGATAATAAATCTCAATAAATTTTGACAGGGTCGATGTTTCACATTGTGTGTGGTCGACCAAGCCTATGAGCTCTATTTATAGAAAAATCGCAAGAGTCTTGGTCGAACAAGACGAAGAAAAACTAATAACATTTTAAGAGAGAATACACATAATTCTCTAGAAGAAATATCTATGGGCTTCAACACCCTCTCTTTAGAGCTAGGGCCTATCTTATGTGTGATAGGCTTATCTCATGTATTGGGTATAAGTATATATGTTATTTAGAAATTTAATCGATGCATATAATTTAACCAACCAAATAAACAATTTTCTATATCCTAAAATATTAATTAATTGAAATAAATTTTACTGATTCACACAATTAAATTATTTTGCTAACCTAGTTCTAATTTTGTTAAATTCATGACGAGTTTACCACACTAGAATCTATGAGTAAATCAATTTAATTATCCTGTTCAACAAAATTGTGCTAATTAATTAGTTAATTTTCACTTCAAACATCAGTTAAGTGATTACTATTAATTAAAGAATAATTCGATTAAATTAATTTAGTGTCTAAGTCATCTCTCTCTTATAATGAGAAAATACATTCACTACGGATAGTGATACATTTGATCTTTATCCGTAATTCATCATTTTTATTGATTCATCTCATCAATTCAAATGCAAATAGTCAAGGTTGTATAGAGCTAGTAGAGGGGCCTACTAAATATATATATATATATAATTAGAGATCAAATAGTTTGTAATTAATTGCCATGACCGAGCTCTCCTAATTATATATCATTACGAAAGCAACTTACCAAGTGGTCGTCCAATTAATTTGTCCTATGTGTGTTACCCTCATATGATATCTTTAATTTCTTTAAGTTATATCCATTCACCCAAAATGATCTTATCATATCTCATGTTAACCATCACATCTTCTTTCGTTAAAAATGTAAAGTGAACAGAAAAAGAAATAAACTAATGTAAAAATATAATCATATGTTTAAGCACACAAATAATACATGAATATGTTGTTCAAAAAATTTGGACGATAGAACTTTTATTTTAATTATAATCTCGAATCTAATATTTTAATTTCCCTTTAAAAGTCGTAAATTGGAAGATGGTTTTTATACAAAAAAAAACACTATATATAGTTAGATAAAGAAAATTTCAATAATTTTATCCAATTCAATTCAGAAACACAGGAATGGTTTTGTTATGAGTTTAAACGAACAAAATTTTATCACATTTCGGCTTTTTGTATTGAAGTGTATATTAAAACCATTGAATTTATAGCCAAAGTTTATTAATAGAAAAGAGTTAAAATGGAAATAATTGTGCTTATATAATATGAATAAATATATCATTTACAATTGCATTGAATTTGTTGGTATCCTTTAAGCTTTGGCACCAGGGGCTTTTGAGACAGGGCTGGAACATGGAACCGGGTTTAATTTGCCACTAGTTTTAGGCTTGACATTCAAACATGGGGATGTTGCGGGTTCAGCTCCAGTGGGCTTAATATCAATGTCCGCAAGTTCCACATTTTGACATGGAAAAGCACCGCTGCAAATAATCTTGACAGCTTCTGGAAGCGCAGATGTGCCGTGGATGTTCTTGAAGCTAATGTTGCTTAGTTTAACTTTTGATTCCGCCTACATCAACACAATAATGATTCAATGACTGATTAAATATTCACTCTATTAGGATTTTTATAAGAATGTACGTACATTTATCTTGCATTTATTCCATGGGCAATATTTTTGATCAATTAGGATAGGGAAAGTAACATTAGTCACGGTAATATCCTCAAAATGTATATCTGATGCTGTCCCAGGATATTCGCCTGGCCAAGATTTGATTCGAACGCCATTCGAAGTATTAGTCATGGTGCACTTCGAGACTTTAATTCCCTCAACAGGCTCTTCATTTTGGAACTTTCCTAGACTACCGATACTTATACCATGTCCTGGTCCACAAGTTACTCCATTGATGTCCACATTTTTAGTGCCATCTCCTATAGAAATACAATCATCACCAGTTTTAATGTCAACGCTAATAATTTTGACCCCGTCTGATCGACCCATGTGAATCCCATCCGTGTTTGGGCTATTTGCCGGTGCCTCTACCTTGAAACCTTCAAATGTAATGTTTTTGCATCCCAAAATATTAACGTGGAACTGTTTACTATCTTTGCTAGTTATATCTTGTATCAATGCGTTGGTCAAAAAGTCAAACCTTAAATTCTGTTTAATTTTGGAGTTAACAAAGTAACACATAAATAAAAAGGTGTTAGTTATAGTTATATTTTAATAATAATAATAAGAATAAGAATAAAAAAGATTAAAGAAATTCTGGCATGAGGGAAGAAACCTTACAATGGGAAGTGCTGGACAAAAGTCATGTTCGACGCAACCTTTCCTCTCATAAGCAACGGTTCCCTGACCATCAAAAATTCCTCTGCCAGACAATTTGAAATTTTCAATTCTACTGAAGCTAACCCATTCAGGTTCCTTGAAAGCTTTAGGGTCAGCCGGAGCCTGTATAGTGCCCTGAACTTGAACTTCAATAGGAGCCTTGCAAGGACCTTCTAAGGTTACTTTTGTTAATAAATATGTCCCTTTAGGAATCAAAATTGTTGATGGGGTTACAGAGGCACATGCTTCTTTCCAAGCATCCAACAATGGCTAAAATGAAATGAATAAAGACATCAGATTGAAATATAGGTTTTTTCATATTTTCACCTTTGGGGTACAAAGTTGAGAGCAATTTTACTTGCCTTACTCAAATCCGTTTTCCCGTCACCTTTTGCGCCAAACTTGGCAACATCAATAGCACCTGATTGAACTTTAGCGGCTGAAATGAATAATAATAAAAGTACAGACATGGCGGGAACAATATTAAGGTGTGGTGCCATATTTTTATTTGGTTCTGAAATTAAAGGAAGAATGGTTTTTCCTTTAGTTTTGTTCCAAATATATAGAAAGTTTGAGAAAATAACAACCAACCAAATATATTATAATTTAATCAATGTGGAAAAGTCATATGGCCAAGCTTCAATTTCTATGATTAGCTTGTTTCTTTAATATCAACTTGGCATAGTTAGATAAATTTGTGGTCAATTTTTTCACAACTTGAATAATTCAAACTATGTGAAAGGATTTTATTATGGAAAGATTGAAAAGAATTATTTTACATTTTGTCTTTAAAATAATATCTTTACTAGTTCGTGGAGAATATAATTATGTTCCGTTAAATTTATAAATGTTATTTCGAAAAATATAATCCTAATTATTCCGTAAAAAATGTTGATACAAGAATGTGGTTTGGTGGTTGATGAAGGTTCACACCATATTGTCAAAAATCATACTGGTGGTTTCTGGCACTCTTTTCAATCACTATCGTCTTGGCCCTATAACACCTAGTCGAGCCAACATTCACCCTGGACTTCACCCACGTAACAATCATTAGTGAAATCATGATGGGCATTTGACTTCTCTTTTCAAATAGATTTAATTTTAACTTTTACTTTCTTCAATTTCCCTAGAGCATCTTGTAATTTCTTATCATCATCCCCATCTAACAAGTATCTAATTTCAAAAAGTATGCTTGTTCATCACCAGCACCATCCCCTTCATTATCACCCTTTTTCGAATCCTCACCTTCACCTTTACCCTCATCCTCACCCCCTATTCTGGAAGATACAAAGTGACCATGACATAAAATGGATCGAATTAGTGGGAAAATGTTTAACCTAAAAAGATGATGGGCATTCTATGATAGTAACATGCATTTGACAACGTAAATGGAGAATGCTTTCCACGTTTAGCTTTCATAATATTATATATTGGAGAGACGGATGAAGGTACTTTTAGTGGATTGAATATACAACTAAATAAATTCTGAATTATAATTTATTGAAGCCCTAATTATATATGTATGATCGATCCCTTTGCTAGCTCAATATAACTCTAAGCAGGTTGCATAATAAGAACTAATTCAACATATAGATGAAAACGACATATTCGAAATACATGGCATGAACTACAATTCGATGTGAATTCAATTTCTTGAGAACGAAAAAGATGACACGTAATTAAATTAATTCCTTTGGTTTGTTAATTGAATGAATAAAGTAAATAAATAAGTCCAAAGTGAAAATTATATATGTAGTTAATATAGTTATATTTCATTCAAATAATTAAATTAATTTGCATGTAAGTTCTAGTATTGAAATTTTTTCGGATTCTATCAAAACTTAATCAGGGTTTTGTAAATTAAGTAGTGGAAATAGTTTAGTTTAATTAAATAATTAATTTATAAAAATTAATTCATGGAAGAATATATGCTATTAGGTTAGATAATCGTGTGGCCTTGATTTTTTTATTGAAGCCAAGAGGATAAGCTCGTATAATTAAATTGGGCTAGGATTACCACTACTAGCCCATTAAGGTAAGTGTCAAAGGGAATTACCCCATGGAGTTGCTGGCCATGGGATGAAAAATGTCCTAGCCAGACTTTAGTTCTTCTAAATTAATTATTTTATTTACCCGGATAAAAATATAACGCTTGCATATGTTTCTCTATCAACACCCAATTGATGTAAAAAACCAAGGACAATATATACTAAGAGAAAACCTAGTTGGAATTTATTGAAAAATTAGTTAAATTCTATTTTCTTTGAACTGAAATTAGTTCTATCTTTTTAGACTTTGGAATTATATATTTTTAAGATTATAATGACATTCATCTAGCGATAATAATTCAAGTATAGGAGTTGTTTTCGATTGGGTAGAACACAAAAAGCTAGTTGAAATACTTCCTTGATTAGTCTCGGTTTACGCCTTGTTTTCAGTTTTGAGTAGGACGCGAAGAACCAGGTGCATAGCTCCTTGATAAGTCTCGATACAAGTCTTGTGTTTGATTTTTCAGTTACATCACACTCTCCAAGAATCTGAGATTTCAAGAATAGGGAATAAAATCGTTCAGAAGAAAAGTTTAAGACATTGGACTATAATTCAAACCGATTAAAACAATGCAATCATATCCCAAACCTTCCTTGCGATCTGAACATCTCTTGAGCCTTGGATCACAACTATTTAATTTATCAAATTTATTACTTTAAATATCACGGTAAAGGCCTATTTTAGAAAAGAAATTAAAACTCTATTGTGCCTACCCTTGCTAGTTTTCTAAATATTTTTCCAACATGAACCTCGAATCAGAAAAGAAACCATGAATAAAACATTTTCGAGCCAAACACACAAAGGAAAAGTGACTAACCTCTGAGAATCAAAAATCAAAAACTCAAAATCGCATCGACAAATTTCGTGATCTTTATGTTATATTCATAAAATACCCAAGCATTACGTATAATCTCGACGTAAATATCGTTCCTTCCTACTAATCTCTTTATAGTTCCAAAAAATTTTCACTCATTCTCCATTTTGGGGTTCAACTTTTTTTTTTGTATATGTAATAGGTAAACATAAAATGGTGCCACGTCATTATCGAATAATTTGGTTACTGAGTCCTTAATAGATTCGGACATTGGAGAGGAAATACACTGTGCAAGTTTGTTGAAGAAGCTTGGGATTAGATTAGAAAATAACTAGGTTTGGTCGAGGATTGTAAAGATCAGGTAATTATCGGTGACCTGTTCAATATAGAAATTAGAAATTTTTTTGATTGTGTTGGGAACATTCGTTTAGAAAATGATTTTTTTGAACAACAAAAACTTTAAAAGTTTCTAAAACCAATTAGTAATCATATTTATAGCGACAAACCCTTTTACCAATATCATACTTGTGTTCTGGAATAGATGGTCTAAGTTGTTCCTCAACACTCTACCAACACGATATTCTCAACTATTCACAAACCTCGGCTAGTTCAAGTATGGGCTCTAATCCATGAACTGAAGAAAACTTTCTATTGATGTTGTAGTGGGAAATAACAATGTCTCTTTATAGGCCAAAAACTGAAAAGTAAACACTCAAATTTAGATTTTTTTTTAATAATAAATCTCAATAAATTTTGACAGGGTTGATGTTTCACAATGTGTGTGGTCGACCAAGCCTATGAGCTATATTTATAGAAAAATCGCAAGAGTCTTGGTCGAACAAGACGAAGAAAAACTAATAACATTTTAAGAGAGAATACACATAATTCTCTAGAAGAAATATCTATGGGCTTCAACACCCTCTCTTTAGAGCTAGGGCCCATCTTATGTGTGATAGGATTATCTCATGTATTGGGTATAAGTATATATGTTATTTAGAAATTTAATCGATGCATATAATTTAACCAACCAAATAAACAATTTTCTATATCCTAAAATATTAATTAATTGAAATAAATTTTACTGATTCACACAATTAAATTATTTTGCCAACCAAGTTCTAATTTTGTTAAATTCATGACGAGTTTACCACACTAGAATCTATGAGTAAATCAATTTAATTATCCTGTTCAACAAAATTGTGCTAATTAATTAGTTAATTTTCACTTCAAACATCAGTTAAGTGATTACTATTAATTAAAGAATAATTCGATTAAGTTAATTTAGTCTCTAAGTCATCTCTCTCTTATAATGAGAAAATACATTCACTACGGATAGTGATACATTTGATCTTTATCCGTAATTCATCATTTTTATTGATTCATCTCATCAATTCAAATGCAAATAGTCAAGGTTGTATAGAGCTAGTAGAGGGGCCTACTAAATATATATATATATATAATTAGAGATCAAATTGTTTGTAATTAATTGTCATGACCGAGCTCTCCTAATTATATATCATTACGAAAGCAACTTACCAAGTGGTCGCCCAATTAATTTGTCCTATGTGTGTTACCCTCATATGATATCTTTAATCTCTTTAAGTTATATCCATTCACCCAAAATGATCTTGTTATATCTCATGTTAACCATCACATCTTCTTTCTTTAAAAATGTAAAGTGAACAGAAAAAGAAATAAACTAATGTAAAAATATAATCATATGTTTAAGCACACAAATAATACATGAATATGTTGTTCAAAAAATTTGGACGATAGAACTTTTATTTTAATTAGAATCTCGAATCTAATATTTTAATTTCCCTTTAAAAGTAGTAAATTGGAAGATGGTTTTTATACAAAAAAAACACTATATATAGTTAGATAAAGAAAATTTCAATAATTTTATCCAATTCAATTCAGAAACACAGCAATGGTTTTGTTATGAGTTTAAACGAACAAAATTTTATCACATTTCGGCTTTTTGTATTGAAGTGTATATTAAAACCATTGAATTTATAGCCAAAGTTTATTAATAGAAAAGAGTTAAAATGGAAATAATTGTGCTTATATAATATGAATAAATATATCAATTACAATTGCATTGAATTTGTTGGTATCCTTTAAGCTTTGGCACCAGGGGTTTTCGAGACAGGGCTGGAACATGGAACCGGGTTTAATTTGCCACTAGTTTTAGGCTTGACATTCAAACATGGGGATGTTGCGGGTTCAGCTCCAGTGGGCTTAATATCAATGTCCACAAGTTCCACATTTTGACATGGAAAAGCACCGCTGCAAATAATCTTGACAGCTTCTGGAAGTGCAGATGTGCCGTGGATGTTCTTGAAGCTAATGTTGCTTAGTTTAACTTTTGATTCCGCCTGCATCAACACAATAATGATTCAATGACTGATTAAATATTCACTCTATTAGGATTTTTATAAGAATATACGTACATTTATCTTGCATTTATTCCATGGGCAATATTTTTGATCAATTAGGATAGGGAAAGTGACATTAGTCACGGTAATATCCTCAAAATGTATATCTGATGCTGTCCCAGGATATTCGCCTGGCCAAGATTTGATTCGAACGCCATTTGAAGTATTAGTCATGGTGCACTTCGAGACTTTAATTCCCTCAACAGGCTCTTCATTTTGGAACTTTCCAAGACTACCGATACTTATACCATGTCCTGGTCCACAAGTTACTCCATTGATGTCCACATTTTTAGTGCCATCTCCTATAGAAATACAATCATCACCAGTTTTAATGTCAACGCTAATAATTTTGACCCCGTCTGATCGACCCATGTGAATCCCATCCGTGTTTGGGCTATTTGCCGGTGCCTCTACCTTGAAACCTTCAAATGTAATGTTTTTGCATCCCAAAATATTAACGTGGAACTGTTTACTATCTTTGCTAGTTATATCTTGTATCAATGCGTTGGTCAAAAAGTCAAACCTTAAATTCTGTTTGATTTTGGAGTTAACAAAGTAACACATAAATAAAAAGGTGTTAGTTATAGTTATATTTTAATAATAATAATAAGAATAAGAATAAAAAGAATAAAGAAATTCTGGCATGAGGGAAGAAACCTTACAATGGGAAGTGCTGGACAAAAGTCATGTTCGGCGCAACCTTTCCTCTCATAAGCAACGGTTCCCTGACCATCAAAAATTCCTCCGCCAGACAATTTGAAATTTTCAATTCTACTGAAGCTAACCCATTCAGGTTCCTTGAAAGCTTTAGGGTCAGCCGGAGCCTGTATAGTGCCCTGAACTTGAACTTCAATAGGAGCCTTGCAAGGACCTTCTAAGGTTACTTTTGTTAATAAATATGTCCCTTTAGGAATCAAAATTGTTGATGGGGTTACAGAGGCACATGCTTCTTTCCAAGCATCCAACAAGGGCTAAAATGAAATGAATAAAGACATCAGATTGAAATATAGGTTTTTTCATATTTTCACCTTTGGGGTACAAAGTTGAGAGCAATTTTACTTGCCTTACTCAAATCCGTTTTCCCGTCACCTTTTGCGCCAAACTTGGCAACATCAATAGCACCTGATTGAACTTTAGCGGCTGAAATGAATAATAATAAAAGTACAGACATGGCGGGAACAATATTAAGGTGTGGTGCCATATTTTTATTTGGTTCTGAAATTAAAGGAAGAATGGTTTTTCCTTTAGTTTTGTTCCAAATATATAGAAAGTTTGAGAAAATAACAACCAACCAAATATATTATAATTTAATCAATGTGGAAAAGTCATATGGCCAAGCTTCAATTTCTATGATTAGCTTGTTTCTTTAATATCAACTTGGCATAGTTAGATAAATTTGTGGTCAATTTTTTCACAACTTGAATAATTCAAACTATGTGAAAGGATTTTATTATGGAAAGATTGAAAAGAATTATTTTACATTTTGTCTTTAAAATAATATCTTTACTAGTTCGTGGAGAATATAATTATGTTCCCTTAAATTTATAGATGTTATTTCGAAAAATATAATCCTAATTATTCCATAAAAAATGTTGATACAATAATGTGGTTTGGTTGTTGATGAAGGTTCACACCATATTGTCAAAAATCATACTGGTGGTTTCTGGCACTCTTTTCAATCACTATCGTCTTGGCCCTATAACACCTAGTCGAGCCAACATTCTCCCTGGACTTCACCCACGTAACAATCATTAGTGAAATCATGATGGGCATTTGACTTCTCTTTTCAAATAGATTTAATTTTAACTTTCACTTTCTTCAATTTCCCTAGAGCATCTTGTAATTTCTTATCATCATCCCATCTAATAAGTATCTAATTTCAAAAAGTATGCTTGTTCATCACCAGCACCATCCCCTTCATTATCACCCTTTTTCGAATCCTCACCTTCACCTTTACCCTCATCCTCACCCCCTATTCTGGAAGATACAAAGTGACCATGACATAAAATGGATCGAATTAGTGGGAAATTGTTTAAGCTAAAAAGATGATGGGCATTCTATGATAGTAACATGCATTTGACAACGTAAATGGAGAATGCTTTCCACGTTTAGCTTTCATAATATTATATATTGGAGAGACGGATGAAGGAACTTTTAGTGGATTGAATATACAACTAAATAAATTCTGAATTATAATTTATTGAAGCCCTAATTATATATGTATGATCGATCCCTTTGCTAGCTCAATATAACTCTAAGCAGGTTGCATAATAAGAACTAATTCAACATATAGATGAAAACGACATATTCGAAATACATGGCATGAACTACAATTCAATGTGAATTCAATTTCTTGAGAACGAAAAAGATGACACGTAATTAAATTAATTCCTTTGGTTTGTTAATTGAATGAATAAAGTAAATAAATAAGTCCAAAGTGAAAATTATATATGTAGTTAATATAGTTATATTCCATTCAAATAATTAAATTAATTTGCATGTAAGTTCTAGTATTGAAAAGTTTTTCGGATTCTATCAAAACTTAATCAGGGTTTTGTAAATTAAGAAGTGGAAATAGTTTAGTTTAATTAAATAATTAATTTCAGCCAAGATGGTAAGCTTGTATAATTAAATTGGGCTAGGATTAGCACTACTAGCCCATTAAGGTAAGTGTCAAAGGGAATTATCCCATGAAGTTGCTGGCCATGGGATGAAAAATGTCCTAGCTAGACTTTAGTTCTTCTAAATTAATTATTTTATTTACTCGGATAAAAATATAACTCTTGCATATGTTTCTCTATCAACACCCAATTGATGTAAAAAAACCAAGGACAATATATACTAAGAGAAAACCTAGTTGGAATTTATTGAAAAATTAGTTAAATTCTATTTTCTTTGAACTGAAATCAGTTCTATCTTTTTAGACTTTGGAATTTATATTTTTAAGATTATAATGACATTCATCTAGCGATAATAATTCAAGTATAAGAGATGTTTTCGATTGGGTAGAACACAAAAAGCTAGTTGAAATACCTCTTTGACTAGTCTCGGTTTACGTCTTGTTTTTAGTTTTGAGTAGGACGCGAAGAGCCAGGTGCATAGCTCCTTGATAAGTCTCAATACAAGTCTTGTGCTTAATTTTTTTCAATAACATCACACTCTCCAGAATTTGAGATTTCAAGAATAGGGAATAAAATCGTTCAGTAGAAAGGTTTAAGACATTGGACTATAATTCAAACCGATTAAAGCAATGCAGTCATATCCCAAACCTTCCTTGCGATCTGAACATCTCCTAAGCCTTGGAACACAACTATTTAATTTATCCAATGTATTATTTTAAATATCACGGTAAAGGCCTATTTTAGAAAAGAAATTAAAACTCTGTTGTGCTTACCCTAGCTAGTTTTCAAAATATTTTTCCAACATGAACCCCAAACCAAAAAATAAACCATGAATAAAATAGTTTTGAGCCAAACACACCAAGGAAAGCAGACTAACCTCTGAGAATCTAAAATCAAAAACTCAAAATCGCATCGACAATTTTCATGATCTTTATGTTATAATGGCAAAATACCCAAACATTACATATAATCTCGACGTAAATATCGTTCCTTCCTACTAATCTGTTTATAGTTCCACAAAATTTTCCCTCATTCTCCATTTTGGGGTTCAACTTTTTTTTTTTGTATATGTAATAGGTAAACTTAAAATGGTGCCACGTCATTATCGAATAATTTGGTTACTGAGTCCTTAATAGATTCGGACATTGGAAAAGAAATTCACTGTGCAAGTTTGTTGAAGAAGCTTGGGATCAGACTAGAAAATAACAAGGTTTGGTCGAGGATTGTAAAGACCAGGTAATTATCGGTGACCTGTTCAATATAGAAATTAGAAATTTTTTTATATTCTGTTGGAAACATTCGTTTAGAAAATGATTTTTTTGAACACCAAAAACTTTAAAAGTTTCTAAAACCAAGCAGTAATCATATTTATAGCGACAAAACCTTTTTCCAATGTCATACTTGTGTTCTGGAATAGGCGGTCTAAGTTGTTCCTCAGCAATCTACCAACACAATATTCTTAACTATTCACAAACCTCGGCTAGTTAAAGTACGGGCTCTAATCCATGAATTGAAGAAAACTTTCTATTGATGTTGTAGTGGGAAATACCAATGTCTCTTTATGGGCCAAAAACTAAAAAGTAAACACTCAAATTTAGATTTTTTTTGGATGATAAGTCTCAATAAATTTTGACAATGTCGATGCTTCACATTGTGTGTGGTTGACCAAGCCTATGAGCTCTATTTATAGAAAAATCGCAAGAGTCTTGGTCGAACAAGAAGACGAAAACTAATAACATTTTAAGAGAGAATACACATAATTCTCTAGAAGAAATATCAATGGGCTTCAACACCCTCTCTTTAGAGCTAGGGTTATTGCCCATCTTATGTGTGATAGGCTTATCTCATGATTTGGGTATAAGAATATGTGTTATTTAGAAATTTAAATGATGCATATAATTTAACCAACCAAATAAATAATTTTCTATTTCCTAAAATATTAATTAATTAATTAATTAATTGAAATAAATTTTACTGATTCACACAATTAAATTATTTTGCCAACCTAGTTCTAATTTTGTTAAATTCATGACGAGTTTACCACACTAGAATCTATGAGTAAATCAATTTAATTAACTTGTTCAACAAAACTTTGCTAATTAACTATTTAATTTTCACTTCAAACATCAGTTAAGTGATTACTATTAATTAAAGAATAATTCGATTAAATTAATTTAGTCTCTAAGTCATCTCTCTCTTATAATGAGAAAATACATTCACTACGGATAGTGATACATTTGATCTTTATCCGTAATTCATCATTTTTATTGATTCATCTCATCAATTCAAATGCAAATAGTCAAGGTTGTATAGAGCTAGTAGAGGGGCCTACTAAATATATATATATATATAATTAGAGATCAAATAGTTTGTAATTAATTGCCATGACCGAGCTCTCCTAATTATATATCATTACGAAAGCAACTTACCAAGTGCTCGTCCAATTAATTTGTCCTATGTGTGTTACCCTCATAAGATATCTTTAAGCTGTTTAAGTTATATCCATTCACCCAAAATCATCTTACTATATCCAATGTTAACCATCACTTCTTCTTTCGTTAAAAATGTAAAGTGAGCAGAAAAATAAATAAACTAATGTAAAAATATAATCATATGTTTAAGCACACGAATAATACATGATTATGTTGTTCAAAAAATTTGGACGGTAGAACTTTTATTTTAATTAGAATCTCGAATCTAATATTTTAATTTCCCTTTAAAAGTACTAAATTGGAAGATGGTTTTTATAAAAAAAAAAAAACTTGATATGTGTTTCATATGATTACTATTTTATCCTTAATTACTCTTTAATAATTAGTTCATGTTGCTGATCTGGATATTTTTGTGCGTTTTCTATACGGGACTTCAATTTTGAAAATTGCACTTAAAAGGTAAAGTTCTGCAGTTTTATTTTCTGGAATCAAGGCTGGGTTAGTGGACATGACTTTTGGCATGAGATTCTTCCGTGGCATCCAGTCAGCAACTTGTAGAAGATCCAGTCAACAGCTTCTAGAAGGTCTAGTCAGCAAGGATGGATGAGTGGAGCAGCTGCATTTTAAATTCAAAATTAGAAATTATGTTTTGTTTTTAGGATTTAATTTAAATATTTTCAAGAATTATCTTTTATTATTTTTAGATTATTTTTACGGTTTTTGAGAATTATAAATACCCCTTTGGGGTAAGCTAGAAAATCATCCCTCATTATTTAGTTTTGTTCTTGTTTTCTAAGTTCTATAAAATTCTCTTTTTCTCTACATTTCATTTTTAAGATTTTATTTTCTTAAAAAAAATGTTAAGTATGATTTCTTCCATAATCATGCTCAGCTAATTTTCTAGAAAGCCAAAGGCTAAAGCAACAACTCAATTCTAATCGTGAGAGTTGAAAAGCACTTTATATCTTCGAATATATTTCTCAATTTTCTACAAACTTGGATTGGAAATCGACCTTTCCTTTTAAAATCCTTACACTTTCAAGTTAAAAAAGGATCCGTTGGTTTGAAGGTTGTTTCGATTTATAGTTGGGAGGAAGGATCGGCTTGTAGCACATTCGACTTCCTATGAACAAACTTATCGGTGGTCCGCTAAGGGAAATTGAGATCGGATTCGATTCTCATTGAGACAACATAGACCGAGTCGGGTTTTTCTAGATTTTAAACTGTTTTATTCTAACGGCAATAGTTGTGGTTAGTCTAGCCAGAAAATTTAAATTCAAAAATTGATTTTGGATTTTCGATTTACCGGAGAGAAAAACAAGTTACAAGGGTTGAGCTTTGTAGACTGTAACCGGCATTTATTCGAAGTAAAATCTTATTCGATGATTGATTGGAAATGAGTCAAAGCGAAGCCTAAGGCTAATACTTAAATTGAGTTTCTTTTTAAATTTACTTTTGTTAAATTCTTAGATTTAAATTTTCATTTCTTCATTTTACTTTAATTGAACTCTTTGATCAAAACCCCCCATTTTTATCCCTTTTAACCTAAATCAAGAACTAAAAACTTTCTACATCAAAATTTCCTAAGTCCCTATGGATCGACCCTTCTTCTCTTTACTATGCTATCTAATTATTTCTTTTGAGATTAAGGATAATTATTTTTGACAGTTTACGACGCTTGTCAAATTTTCGCCGTTGTTGGGGACTTTGGTAAAGTTACTGATAAAAGTTTTTTGTTTTTTATTTATGACCAGGAACAACCCAGGAGAACTAGTAGATTTTGACCCGGTGATAGAAGCACGAGCTCGTAGAACCCAATCACAAACACTTCGAGAGAAAAAGAGACGACAACAACAAGAACATAAACGTCAAATAGATCCACAACTGAGTCTAGAAACACCCTTTGAAGTCGAAACACACATTGAGTGTGATAACGAAGGACCAGTATCGATGGTAGACAACGACCAAACCATTCGAGAACTTACCGTAGTGCCTACCGACCAACACCTTTATGTATCACATTCCTAAATGGAGATACACCGTTCGTGCTAAAAACTGGTTTGATCCATCTTCTACCAACTTTCGATGGTCTGCCCAATGAAAATCCGCATAAACACCTCAAAGAGTTTCATATGGCTTGTTTGAGCACAAAACCATAGGGAGTATCCGAGGACCAAATCAAACTCCGAGCTTTTCCTTTTTTCCTTAACCGATTTAGCTAAAAATTAGTTATCTGATTTACCTCCTAATTTGGTTAATACATGGGCTGACATGAGTCAACTTTTTCTTGTCAGATTCTTCCCTACAGATTCTACCTAAAATTGTCTTCCCATTCATTTGCCCTAGTTAGCCACTTTTGAGCCTATTTCCATTCTTTATTTTCACCACATCTACAAAATCCGAGCCTTTTCTTATTTTCATCCCTCTTTTTCATACCCTTTTCGAGACAAAAGAAGATTTGTTCCACAAAAAAAATAAGGAAAAAAGAGAGCAAAGAAAGGAGTTCGAATAAAGAAGAAAAAAAAACAACAAAAAAAAGAAGAGAGAAAACTATCCGTACGAACATAAAAAAAATAGAAAAAAGCAAAAGGTTCGAAAAGAAAAGAAAAAAGAGAAAAAAAAAAAGAGAAGAAGAAGAAAAATGGTTGCTTAAACTTCTTTGCTTGTCTCATTATATTGGTTCGATTCGTGGCTTGAACTTCAACATTTTGCATCTTTTGTCTTGGCATTTTACCACACATTTTTAACTTTTTCCCTACTCTACCTAAACCCCATTACAACCCTATTTAAAGACCCCTTGATTTTTGCATCATGTTCGATTTTTAGTAGTGGAGATTGAATTTAGTTACAAGCTTATGGTAATGATTTTATTAGTTCTGGCTTGAGCGATTCTTTAACCCAAGCACTTTGAGCGGAACGAATGAATCCTTGTGAGGGTATTAAGTTTTGCTTCATTGAAATTGACAGGTTATTGGAATGTCTTGCTTTGTTTAAGATTGTTCCTAGTTATGCCTTTACTTGATTGTCTCTTGATTTCAATAATTATTTCGATCTTGGGTCATTTGGTTATCTTAGATGTATTGTGAAATGAAGGATGAAACTTGAGTTTTGATGTATTAGTTGAGAAATGCTTGAGGACAAGCATTGAATAAGTGAGGGGAAATTTGATAAGTGTTTCATTTGATTAATATTTTATTCTTAATTACTCCTTAATAATTAGTTAAGGTTGCTGAATTGGACGTTTTTGTGCATTTTCTATGCGGGACTTTAATTCTAGAAATTGCACTTAGAAGGCAAAGTTTTGCAGTTTTATTTTTTGGAATCAAGGTTGTGCTAGTAGGCATGACTTTGGACATGAGAGTATAACGCGACGTCCAGTCAGCAGCTTCTAGAAGGTGCAATCAGCAGCTTCTAGAAAGTCTAGTCAATAAGGATGGACGAGTGGATCAGCTGCATTTTAAATTCAAAATTAGAAATTATCATTTGTTTTTAGGATTTAATTTAAATATTTTCAAGAATTATCTTTTATTATTTTTAAGTTATTTTTTGGGTTTTGGAGAACTATAAATACCTCCTTAGGGTAAGCTAGAAGATCATCCCTCATTATTTATTTTATTCTTATTTTCTAAGTTCTATAAAATTATTTTTTTCTCTACATTTCATATTTAAGTTTTATTTTCTAAAAAAATGTTGAGTATGATTTCTTCCATAATCATGCTCAGCTAATTTTCTAAAAAGCCAAAGGCTAAAGCAACGACTCAATTCCAGTCGTAAGAATTGAAAAGCACTTTATATCTTCGAATATATTTCTCAATTTTCTGTAAACTTGGATTGGCAATCGGCCTTTCCTTTTAAAATCCTTACACTTTCAAATTCAAAAAGGGCCCGTTGGTTTGAAGGTTGTTTCGATTTACAGTTGGGAGGAAGGATGACTTGTAGCACATTCGACTTCCTGTGAACACACTTAGCGGCGGTCTGCTAAGGGAAATTGAGATCGGATTCGATTCTCATTGAGACAACATAGTTTGAATCGGCTTTTTCCATATTGTAAACTGTTTTATTCTAACGACGATGGTTGTGGTTAGTCTAGCCAGAAAACTAAAATTCAAAAATTGATTTTAGATTTTTGATTTACTAGAGAGAAAAACAAGTTACAAGGGTTGGGTCTTATAGACTGTAACCGGCATTTATCCAAAGTAAAATCTTATTCGATGATCCGTTGGAAATGAGCCAAAGTGGAGCCTAAAGCTGATACTTAAATTGAGTTTCTTTTTAAATTTATTTTCTTTAAATTCTTAGATTTAAATTTTCATTTCTTTATTTACTTTAATTAAACTTTTAAATCAACCCCCCATTATTATTCCATTTCACCTAAATCAAGAACTAAAAGCTTTCTACATCAGAATTTCCTAAGTCCCTGTGGATCGACCTTTCTTCTCTTTACTACGCTATTTAATTATTTCTTTTGAGATTAAGGATAATTATTTTGACAGTTTACGACGCTTGTCAGTAACGATACTACGTCATGCTTAAGTGAGATTGAAGTATTCTTTTTATGATGTATGCAAACCAGTATTAAGGTAAATTTGGGCTTTTGGTTCGCGCACGCTTTCGAGCGTGTTGTGCCCTCCGATCGCCCACTCATTCTCGAGCTTTATATTACTCACCTTGCATCTCGTCTTTTTCCATTAACATTTGACACTAAACAGTTTACTTATGCTTTTGCGATGGATGCTTTAGATGCACAGTGTTTGGACACAATGGGACTTCTAGCTGGCACCCTCGACGCACCCTATATCGTTTCGCCCGGTACCATTACACCTTGTAATGAGCATGTATTCCTTCGGAGGACAGTGCCTCAACCGACACCAGCTGAGAACTCCTACTCGGACGTCCATGCCGAGATCCACGAAGTGCACGGTCGACTCAACTCTATTGAAACCAACCTTGTCGAGATTCTGTCTTACCTTCACCTAGGCACATCCCGATCTGGCTGCGGCCGCGGTCGTCACTAAACACGGGGAGTGTCTCTATTCCCTCTCTTGTCCTTTCATTTACATATTGGGACAATATGATTTATGTGAGGAGGGGTAGAATTTGCATCAAATTTTTATCTTGCTTATTCGATTGGCTGAAATTGAGTTTTTCTTAATTGTAATATGTTAGAATTTCTTGTTACTTATCCTATGTTTCACTTTATCTCTTTGTTTTCCTTATTACTTGTGATCTTTCTTTTGTTAGAATTTAGGATGCATGATAGATAATGGGCATGACTAGTAATTTTTGTTAAAATCTTACTTGACATTCCATATATTTGTTAATTGACATGTTGCTTGACTTAGTACACATTCCACCTTTTCAAGTGAATTTTTGAGCCTTACGAGCATATACTTTCATTCTTGCTCTTTATTTCATTGAGTGTGCCGAACTAATTCTCAACATTCTAGAACTTGTAGCGTAATACTTGTCGAGACTACATGTTTGAATATGATGCTTTAATATGACAGAGGCACTTAAGATTAACCACTTCTCTACCCAAAATTGTCTTCCCACTCATTTCCCCTAGTTAGTCACTTTTGAGCCTATTTCCATTCTTTGTTTTCACCAAATCTACAAAACCCGAGCCTTTTCCTATTTTCATCCCTCTTTTTCATACCCTTATCGAGACAAAAGAAGATTTGTTCCACAAAAAAATAAGGAAAAAAGAGAGCAAAGAAAGGATTTCGAATAAAGAAGAAAAAAATAATAAAGAAGAAAAAAGAATCGCAAAAAAAAAGAGAGAAAACTGTTCGTACAAATATAAAAAAATAAAAAAAAGGCATAAGGTTCGAAAAGAAAAAAGAGGAAAAAAAGAAAAAGAAGAAAACAAATGGTTGCTTAAACTTCTTTTCTTGTCTCATTATTATTGGTTCGATTCATGGCTTGAACTTCAACATTTTGCATCTTTTGTCTTGACATTTTACCACACTTTTTTGCCTTTTTCCCTACCCTACCTAAGCCCCGTTACAATCCTATTTAAAGACCCCTTGATTTTTGCATCATGTTCGATTTTTAGTCGTGGAGATTGAATTTAGTTACAAGCTTATTGTAATGTTTTGATTAGTTCTGGCTTGAGCGATTCTTTAACCCAAACACTTTGAGCGGAACGAGTGAGTCCTTGTGAGGGTATTAAGTTTTGTTACATTGAAATTGACAGGTTATTGGAATATCTTGCTTTATTTAAGATTGTTCCTAGTTATGCCTTTACTTGATTGTCTCTTGATTTCAATAATTATTTCGATCTTGGGTCATTTGGTTATCTTAGATGCATTGTGAAATGAAGGAAGAAACTTGAGTTTTGATGTATTAGTTGAGAAATGCTTGAGGACAAGCATTGAATAAGTGATGGGGAATTTGATAAGTGTTTCATTTGATTACTATTTTATCCTTAATTACTCCTTAATAATTAGTTCTTGTTGTTGATCTGGACGTTTTTGTGTGTTTTCTATACAGGACTTCAATTCTGAAAATTTCACTTAAAAGGCAAAGTTCTGTAGTTTTATTTTCTGTAATCAAGGCTGGGTTAGTGGGCATGAGATTCTGACGTGGCATCCAGTCAGCAGCTTCTAAAAGGTCTAGTCAGCAAGGATAGACGAGTGGATCAGCTGCATTTTAAATTCAAAATTAGTAATTATTTTTTGTTTTGAGGATTTAATTTAAATATTTTCAAGAATTATCTTTTATTATTTTTAGGGTTTTGGAGAACTTTAAATTCCCCCTTGGGGTAAGCTAGAAAATCATCCCTTATTATTTAGTTTTGTTCTTGTTTTCTAAGTTCTATAAAATTCTCTTTTTCACTACATTTTATTTTTAAGATTTTATTTTCTTAAAAAAATGTTGAGTATGATTTCTTCCACAATCATGCTTAGCTAATTTTCCAAAAAGCCAAAGGCTAAAGCAACGACTCAATTCCAATCATGAGAGTTGAAAAGTACTTTATATCTTCGAATATATTTCTCAATTTTCTGCAAACTTGGATTGGCAGTTGGCCTTTCCTTTTAAAATCCTTACACTTTCAAGTTCAAAAAGGTTCTGTTGGTCTCAAGGTTGTTTCGATTTATAGATAGGAGGAAAGATCAGCTTGTAGCACATTCGAATTCATGTGAACACACTTAGCGGTGGTCCACTAAGGGAAATTAAGATCGGATTCTATTCTCATTGAGACAACATAGTTCGAGTCGGGTTTTTCTAGATTTTAAACTGTTTATTCTAACGAAGTTAGTAGTGATTAGTCTAGCCAGAAAACTGAAATTCAAAAATTGACTTTGGATTTTTGGTTTACCAGAGAGAAAAACAAGTTACAAGGGTTGGGCTTTGTAGACTGTAACCGGCATTTATTCGAAGTAAAATCTTATTCAATGATCAATTGGAAATGAGTCAAAGCGGAGCCTAAAGCTGATACTTAAATTGAGTTTCTTTTTAAATTTACTTTTGTTAAATTCTTAGATTTCAATTTCCATTTCTTCATTTTACTTTAATTAAACTATTTGATCAAAATCCCCCATTTTTATCCCATCTAACCTAAATCAAGAACTAAAAGCTTTCTACATCAGAATTTCCTCAGTCCCTGTGGATTGACCCTTCTTCTCTTTACTACGCTATTTAATTATTTCTTTTGAGATTAAGGATAATTATTTTGATAGTTTACGACGCTTGTCAAAACTATATATATTTAGATAAAGAAAATTTCAATAATTTTATCCAATTCAATTTCAGAAACTCAAGAATGGTTTTGTTATGAGTTTAAACGAACAAAATTTTATCACATTTCGGCTCTTTGTATTGAAGTGTATATTAAAACCATTGAATTTATAGCCAAAGTTTATTAATAGAAAAGACTTAAAATGGAAATAATTGTGCCTATATAATATGAATAAATATATCATTTACAATTGCATTGAATTTGTTGGTATCCTTTAAGCTTTGGCACCAGGGGTTTTTGAGACAGGGCTGGAACATAGAACCGAGATTAATTTATCACTAGTTTTAGGCTTGACATTCAAACATGGGGATGTTGCCGGTTCAGCTCCAGTGGGCTTAATATCAATGTCCGCAAGTTCCACATTTTGACATGGAAAAGCACCGTTGCAAATAATCTTGACAGCTTCTAGAAGCACAGATGTGTCGTGGATGTTCTTGAAGCTAATGTTGCTTAGTTTAACTTTTGATTCCGTCTGCATCAACACAATAATGATTCAATGATTGATTAAATATTCTCTCTATTAGGATTTTGATAAGAGTGTACATACATTTATCTTGCATTTATTCCATGGGCAATATTTTTGATCAATTAGGATAGGGAAAGTGACATTAGTCACGGTAATATCCTCAAAATGTATATCTGATGCTGTCCCAGGATATTCGCCTGGCCAAGATTTGATTCGAACGCCATTCGAAGTATTAGTCATGGTGCACTTTGAGACTTTAATTCCCTCAACAGGCTCTTCATTTTGGAACTTTCAAGACTACCGATACTGATACCATGTCCTGGTCCACAAGTTACTCCATTGATGTCCACATTTTTAGTGCTATCTCCTATAGAAATACAATCATCCCCAGTTTTAATGTCATCACTAATAATTTTGAACCCGTCTGATCGACCCATGTGAATCCCATCTATGTTTGGGCTATTTTCCGGTGCCTTTACCTTGAAACCTTCAAATGTAATGTTTTTGCATCCCAAAATATTAACATGGAACTGTTTACTATCTTTGCTAGTTATATCTTGTATCAATGCGTTGGTCAAAAAGTCAAACCTTATGTTCTGTTTTAATTTCGGAGTTAACAAAGTAACACATAAAAAAAAGGTGTTAGTTTTAATTATATTTTAATTATAATAATAAGAATAAAAAGAATAAAGAAATTTTGGCATGAGGGAAGAAACCTTACAATGGGAAGTGCGGGACAAAAGTCATGTCTGGTGCAACCTTTCCTCTCATAAGCAACGGTTCCCTGACCATCAAAAATTCCTCCGCCAGACAATTTGAAATTTTCAATTCTACTAAAGCTAACCTATTCAGGTTCCTTGAAAGCTTTAGGGTCAGTCGGAGCCTGTATAGTGCCCTGAACTTGAACTTCAATAGGAGCCTTGCAAGGACCTCCTAAGGTTACTTTTGTTAATAAATATGTCCCTTTAGGAATCAAAATTGTTGGTGGGGTTACAGAGGCACATGCTTCTTTCCAAGCATCCAACAATGGCTAAAATGAAATGAATAAAGACATCAGATTGAAATATAGTTTTTTTTCATATTTTCACCTTTGGGGTACAAAGTTGAGAGCAATTTTACTTGTCTTATGCAAATCCATTTTCCCGTCACCTTTTGCGCCAAACTTGGCAACACCAATAGCACCTGATTGAACTTTAGCGGCTGAAATGAATAATAATAAAAGTACAGACATGGCGGGAACAATATTAAGGAGTGGTACCATATTTTTATTTGGATTTAAAATTAAAGGAAGAATGGTTTTTCCTTTAGTTTTGTTCCAAATATATAGAAAGTTTGAGAAAATAACAACCAACCAAATATATTATAATTTAATCAATGTGGAAAAAGTCATATGGTCAAGCTTTAATTTCTATGATTAGCTTGTTTCTTTAATTTCAACTTGGCATAGTTAGATAAATTTGTGGTCAAATTTTTCACAACTTGAATAAGTCAAACTATGTGAAAGGATTTTATTATAGAAAGATTGAAAAGAATTATATTACATTTTGTCTTTAAAATAATATATTTACTAGTTCATGGAGAATATAATTATGTTCCGTTAAATTTATAAATGTTATTTCGAAAAATATAATCCTAATTATTCTATAAAAATGTTGATATAAGAATCTGGTTTGGTGGTTGATGAAGGTTCACACCATATTGTCGAAAATCATACTGGTGGTTTCTGGCACTCTTTTCAATCACTATTTTCTTGGCTGTATAACACCTAGTCGAGCATCTTGACTTCTCTTTTCAAATAGATTTACTTTAAACTTTTACTTTCTTCAGTTTCCCTAGAGCATCTTGTAATTTCTTATCATCATCACCATCTAACAAGTATCTAATTTCAAAAAGTATGCTTCTTCATCACCAGCACCATCCCTTTCACTATCACCCTTTTTCGAATCCTCACCTTCACCTTTACCCTCATCCTCACCCCCCATTCTAAAAGATTCAAAGTGACCATGACATAAAATGGATCGAATTAATGGGAAAATGTTTAACCTAAAAAGATTATGGGCGTTCTATGATAGTAACATGCATTTGACAACGCCAATGGAGAATGCTTTCCACATTTAGCTTTCGTAATATTATATATTGGAGAGACGGATCAAGGTACTTTTACTGGATTGAATAGAAAACTAAATAAATTTTGAATTACAATTTATTGAAGCCCTAATTATATATGTATGATCGATCCCTTTGCTAGCTCAATATAACTCAAAGCAGATTGCATAATAAGAACTGATGCAACGTATGGATGAAAACGACATATTTGAAATACTTGGCATGAACTACAATTCGATGTAAATTCAATTTCTTGAGAACGAAAAAGATGACACGTAATAAATTAATTTCTTTGGTTTGTTATTCAATTGAATGAATAAAGTAAATAAATAAGTCCAAAGTGAAAATTAAATTATCTAGTTAATATATTTATATTTCATTCAGATAATTAAATTAATTTGCATGAAAGTTCTAGTATTGAAAAGTTTTCCGGATTCTATCAAAATTTAAATTGGGTTTTGTAATTTAACTAGTGGAAATAGTTTAGTTTAATTAAATAATTAATTTCAAAAAATTAATTCATGGAAGAATATATGCTATTGGGTTAGATAATCATATGGCCTTGATTTTTTATTTAAGCCAAGAGGTTAAGCTCGTATAATTAAATTGGGCTAGGATTAGCACTAATAGCCCATTAAGGTAAGTGTCAAAGGGAATTATCCCATGTACTTGCTGGCCATGGGATGAAAAATGTCCTAGCTAGACTTTAATCCTTCTAAATTAATTATTTATTTACCAGGATATAAATATAGCTCTTGCATATGTTTCTCTATCAACACCCAATTGATATAAAAAAATCAAGGACAATACATACTAAGAGAAAACTTTGTTGAAATTTTTTGAAAAATTAGTTAAATTCTATTTTCTTTGAACTCAAATCAGTTCTATCTTTTTAGACTTTGGAATTTATATTTTTAAGATTATAATGACATTCATCTAGCGATAATAATTCAAGTATAGGATTTGTTTTTGATTGGGTAGAAAACAAAGAGCTATTTGAAATACCTCCTTGGTTAGTCTCGGTTTACATCTTGTTTTCAGTTTTGAGTAGGACGCAAAGAGCCAGGTGCATAGCTCCATGATAAGTCTCAATTCAAGTCTTGTGTTTGATTTTTTCAGTTACGTCGCACTCTCCAAGAATCTGAGATTTCGAGAATAGGGAATAAAATTGTTCAGTAGAAAGGTTTAAGACATTGGACTACAATTAGAACCGATTAAAACAATGCAGTCATATCCCAAACCTTCCTTGCAATTTGAACATCTCCTGAGCCTTGGAACACAACTATTTAATTTATCAAATTTATTACTTTAAATATCACGGTAAAGGCCTCTTTTAGAAAAGAAATTAAAACTCTATTGTGCCTACCCTAGCTAGTTTTCTAATTATTTTCCCAACATGAACCCCGAATCAAAAAAGAAACCATGAATAAAATAATTTCAAGCCAAACACACAAAGGAAAAGAGACTAACCTTTAAGAATCTAAAATCAAAAACTCCAAATCGCATCGACAAATTTCGTGATCTTTATATGATAATCGCAAAATACCCAAACATTATGTACAATCTCGACGTAAATATCATTCCTTCCTACTAATCTCTTTATAGTTCCACAAAATTTTCACTCATTCTCCATTTTGGGGTTCAACTTTGAGATAAGTGCTTCATTTGATTAATATTTTATCCTTAATTACTCTTTAATAATTAGTTCATGTTACTAAATTGGACGTTTTTGTGCATTTTCTGTACAGGACTTCAATTCTAAAAATTGCACTTAAAAGGCAAAGTTTTACATTTTTATATTCTGGAATCAAGGCTGGGTTAGTGGGCATGACTTTGGGCATGAGATTCTGATGTGGCATCCAGTCAGCAGCTTCTAGAAGGTCCAGTCAGTAGCTTCTATAGGTCCAGTCAGCAAGGATGGACGAGTGGATCAGCTGTATTTTAAATTCAAAACTAGAAATTATCTTTTGTTTTTAGGATTTAATTTAAATATTTTCAAGAATTATCTTTTATTATTTTTAGGTTATTTTTAGGATTTTAGAGAACTATAAATACCCCCATGGGGTAAGCTAGAAGATCATCCATTATCCCTCATTATTTAGTTTTGTTCTTGTTTTCTAAGTTTTATAAAATTCTCTTTTTCTCTACATTTAATTTTTTTAATTTCTTATTTTCTAAAAAATGTTGAGTATGATTTCTTTCATAATCATGCTCAGCTAATTTTCCAAAAAGCCAAAGGCTAAAGCAATGACTCAATTCCAATTGTGAGAGTTGAAAAACACTTAATATCTTCGAATATATTTCTCAATTTTCTGCAAACTTGGATTGGCAATCGGCCTTTCCTTTTAAATTCCTTTCACTTTCAAATTCAAAAAGGATTTGTTGGTTTGAAGGTTGTTTCGTTTTACAGTTGGGAGGAAGGATAGCTTGTAGCACATTCGACTTCCTTTGAACACACTTAGCGACGTTCCACTAAGGGAAATTGAGATCGGAATCGATTCTCATTGAGACAACATAATTTGAGTCGGGTTTTTCCATATTTTAAACTATTTTATTCTAACGGCGATAGTCGTGGTTAGTCTAGCCAAAAAACTGAAATTCAAAAATTGATTTTGGATTTTCGACTTATCGGAGAGAAAAACAAGTTACAAGGGTTGGGTCTTGTAGACTGTAACCAGCATTTATCCGAAGTAAAATCTTATTCGATGATCGATTGGAAATGAGTCAAAGCAGAGCCTAAGGCTAATACCTAAATTGAGTTTCGTTTTAAATTTATTTTCTTTAAATTCTTAGATTTAAATTTTCATTTCTTCATTTACTTTAATTAAACTTTTAGATCAAACCCCCCTATTTTTATCTCATTTCACCTAAATCAAGAATTAAAAGCTTTCTACATCAGAATTTCCTAAGTCCCTGTGGATCAACCCTTCTTCTCTTTACTATGCTATTTAATTGTTTCTTTTGAGATTAAGGATAATTATTTTGACAATTTACGACGCTTGTCAAATTAGAATCGTTGCCTGGGACTTCAGCAAAGTTACTGATAAAAGTTTTTGTTTTTGATTTATGACCAGGAACAACCCAGGTGAACTAGTAGATTTCGACCCGGAGATAAAAGCACGAGCTCGTAGAATCCACGCACAAACACTTCAAGGGAAAAAAAGACGACAACAACAAGAACATCAACGTCAAACAAATCCATAACAAAGTCTAGAAGCACCCTCTGACACCCAAACACACTTCGAGTGTGATAACAAAGGATCAGTTTCGATGGTAGACAACCGCCAAACCATTCGAGAACTTACCACAGTGCCTACTGACCAAAAACCTTTATGTATCACATTCCCAAATGGAGATACACCTTTCATGCTAAAAACTGGTTTGATCCATCTTCTACCAACTTTCCATGGTCTGCCCAGTGAAAATCCATATAAACATCTCAAAGAATTTCATATGGCTTGTTTGAGCACAAAACCGAAGGGAGTATCCGAGGACCAAATCAAACTCCGAGCTTTTCCTTTTTCCTTAGCCAATTTAGCTAAAGATTGGTTATTTGATTTACCTCCTAATTCGGTTAATACATGGGCTGACATGAGTCAACTTTTTCTTGCCAGATTCTTCCCTACAGTTAAGGCGAGCGAACTAAGGTGAAGCATCCTTGGGAAATTGCCTTCTCAAACAATAGGACGACTCGAGTCCTAAGGGAAATTGCCTTCTCAAATGGAGTCAAATCCGAAAGAAAATGTTAGTACCACGACTCTCCGAAGCGGTACCGTTGTTGCACTTAAGACCACGGAGGAAGGCACCCAAAAGAAAGATAAAGAGAAAGTATCATCTCCTACCATACAAGGTGTGCCCACATCATCTCCCACTCCCTCACCCTATGTCGTTCTACCTCCTTTTCCACCGAGGTTGGTAAAACGAGATAACCAAGCCGAAGAAAGGGAAATTTTAGATATATTCTAGAAAGTAGAAATTAATATTCCACTTCTTAAAGTAATCAAAAAGGTACCAAGGTATGCCAAGTTCCTAAAAGATCTATGCACAAATAAAAGGTGACTTACCGAAATAGAGAAGGTGAATTTGGGAGAGCACGTCTTAATCGTTTTCCAATGAAAGCTTCCACCGAAGTTGAAAGACCAAGGTATGTTTGCTATTCCTTGCAAAATTGATAAGATTGAAATTAAACGTGCAATGTGTGATTTAGGTGCTTCCATAAATGTTATGCCTCTTTCTTTGTACAACTCATTTTCTTCTATGCCTTTGAAGGATACGGAAGTGACAATACAGTTGGCTGACCGATCCGTGATATACCTAGAAGGACTCCTCGAGAACGTCTTAGTTAAGGTAAACGAACTTATTTTTCCAGCAGATTTTTATGTCATCGACGTGGAAAATGAACGATCAAACACTTCTTCAGAAATCCTTCTCGGCCGTCCCTTTCTTAGTACAACACATACAAAAATATATGTAAGAAGCGGAATTCTTAAAATGAAATTCGACAGTGAGGTTGTTAAATTTGATGTTTACAAAGCAATGTGATATCTAGATAATGTTGCTAGTATAAATTTTATTAATATTATTGAGCCTACTGTTGAAGAATTTATAAAATCTAACTTTGTTAATAATTCGTGCAGAGAATTGGAGGACTTTGAAGAGGAAATCAGGGAGTTTGAAAAAAAAATTTCAGTTGATTCTGATCTATGCGCTAATCCCTCAAACTCTAAAATTTTACCTTCAATTATGTAGGCCCCTCAAATCGACTTGAAGCAATTGTCGGAACACTTGAAATACGTATTTTTTGGAGAAAAAAAAACTTTCTCGGTAATTATCTCAAATAAATTGTTAAAAGAAGAAGAAGATGATTTGGTGGCAGTATTGCGCACGCATAAAGAGGCCATTAGGTGGACCATTTCTGATATTAAGGGATTTAACCCCTTAACTTGTATGCACAAAATAAAGATCGAAGAAGGAGCGAAACCATCACGAGAAGGTCAACGCCAGTTAAACCCACCAATAATGGAAGTCGTGAAAAAGGAGATACAAAAACTCCTTGATGCAGATGCTATTTACCTGATCTCAAATAGTAATTGGGTAAGTCCGATCCATGTGATCCCAAAGAAAATCGGAGTTACGATAATTAAAAACTTGGAAGGTGAGTTAGTTCTGACACGAGTATAGCAGTGTAACATGGAGATGGATGCAACCGGTGAAGCACGCAAATTGCATATTCAAGAACTTAAGGAGATCCGTAGAAATGCTTACGATAGCGCTCGAATTTTTAAAGAAAAAGAAAAAGAATTCCATAATTGTAACATTTCTTTTAAATCTTTTTTTGTCAGTCAAAAGGTTCTACTATTTAATTCTAAGTTTAAACTTTTTGCAGGAAAACTTAGATTGAAGTGGCTCGGACCTTTTGTGGTAACCGAAGTGTTTCCACATGGTGCAATTGAAAATGAAGATAACACAGGAGCACGGTTTAAAGTTAATGGTCAAAGGTTGAAACTGTATTATGAAAATTCTCCATTTGGTTTAATCGAAGAACTCGAATTGAAAGAACCTGTAGTCTGAATCAGGTCGTCGAGCTAAACGACGTTAAATAAAACGCTTAATGGGAGGCACCCTATTGTTTTTTTATTATTTAATTTTATACTTCATTATTAATTTATTTATGATATTTATATTATTTTATTTCTATTTATTTTTATTTTTGGTATTTTAAATTTTTATTTATTAATATTATTTTTATTTTTATTTCAGACTCAAATAAATGCTACATGAAAGCAACACTATGGGAATCGGCACACAGTAGCAAAACTAACCCCACCTTTTTACTCCCCCATTCCCAAGACGGTCGTCACTAAACACAGGGAGTATCTCTATTCCCTCTCTTGTACTTTCATTTACATAATGGGACAATATGATTTAAGTGAGGGGGGTAGAATTTGCATCAAATTTTTACCTTGCTTATTTGATTGGTTGAAATTGAGTTTTTCTTAATTGTAATATATTGGAATTTATTGTTGCTTATCCTTTATTTCACTCTGTCTCTTTGAATTTCTTATGACTTGTGATCTTGCTTTTGTTGGAATTTAGGATGCATGATAGATAATGGACATGACTAGTGATTTTCGATAAAATTTTACTTGACATTCCATATATTGTTAATTGACATGTTGCTTGACTTAGTACACGTTCCACCTTTTCATGTGAGTTTTTGAGCCTTACGAGCATATACTTTCATTCTTGCTCTTTATTTCATTGGTGTACCAAACTAATTCTCAACATTCTAGAACTTGTAGCGTAATACTTATCGAGACTACATGCTTGAGTATGATGCTTTGATATGATAGGGGCACTTAGGATTAACCACTTCTCTACCCAAAATTGTCTTCCCACTCATTTCCCCTAGTTAGCCATTTTTGAGTCTATTCCCATTCTTTTCCTATTTTCACCACATTTACAAAACCCGAGCCTTTTCCTATTTTCATCCTTCTTTTTCATACCCTTGTCGAGACAAAATAAGATTTGTTCCACGAAAAAAATAAGAAAAAAAGAGAGCAAATAAAGGAGTTCGAATAAAGAAGAAAAAAAAGAACAGCAAAAAAAAGAGAGAAAACTGTTCATACGAACATTAAAAAATAGAAAAAAAAAAGTAAAAGGTTCAAAAAGAAAAGAAAAAAGAAGAAAAAATGGTTCGATTTGTGGCTTGAACTTCAACATTTTGCATCTTTTGTCTTGGCATTTTACCACACATATTTTGAATTTTTCCCTGCCCTACCTAAGCCTCGTTACAACCCTATTTAAAGACCTCTTGATTTTTGCATCATGTTCGATTTTTAGTAGTGGAGATTGGATTTAGTTACAAGCTTATGGTAATGATTTGATTAGTTCTGGCTTGAGCGATTCTTTAACTTAAAGACTTTGAGCGGAACGAGTGAATCCTTGTGAGGGTATTAAGTTTTGCTTCATTGAAATTGACAGGTTATTGGAGTGTCTTGCTTTGTTTAAAATTGTTCCTAGTTATCCCTTTACTTGATTGTCTCTTGATTTCAGTAATTGTTTTGATCTTAGGTCATTTGGTTATCTTAGATGCATTGTGAAATAAAGGATGAAACCTGAGTTTTGATGTATTAGTTGAGAAATGCTTGAGGACAAGCATTGAATAAGTGAGGGGGAATTTGGTAAGTGTTTCATTTGATTAATATTTTATCCTTAATTACTCAATAATTAGTTCATGTAGCTGAATTGGACGTTTTTGTGCGTTTTCTATACAGGACTTCAATTCTGACAATTGCACTTAAAAGGCAAAGTTTTGCAGTTTTATTTTCTGGAATCAAGGCTGGATTAGTGGGCATGACTTTGGGCATGAGATTCTAACGTGGCATCCAGTCAGCAACTTCTAGAAGGTCCAGTCAGCAAGGATGGACGAGTGAATCAGCTGCATTTTAAATTCAAAACTAGAAATTATCTTTTGTTTTTAGGATTTAATTTAAATATTTTCAAGAAATCTTTTATTATTTTTAGGTTATTTTTAGGGTTTTAGAGAACTATAAATGCCCTTTTGGAGTAAGCTAGAAGATCATCCATTATCCCTCATTATTTAGTTTTGTTCTTGTTTTCTAAGTTTTATAAAATTATTTTTTTCTCTACATTTCATTTTTTTAATTTCTTATCTAAAAAATGTTGAGTACGATTTCTTCCATAATCATGCTCAGCTAATTTTCCAAAGAGCCAAAGGCTAAAGCAATGACTCAATTCCAATTGTGAGAGTTGAAAAGCACTTAATATCTTTGAATATATTTCTCAATTTTCTGCAAACTTGGATTGGCAATCGGCCTTTCCTTTTAAAATCCTTTCACTTTCAAATTCAAAAGGGATCCGTTGGTTTAAAGTTGTTTTGATTTACTGTTGGGAGGAAGGACAGCTTGTAGCACATTTGAATTCCTGTGAACACACTTAGCGGCGATCCGCTAAGGGAAATTGAGATCGGATTCGATTCTCATTGAGACAACATAATCAGAGTCGATTTTTCCAGATTTTAAACTGTTTTATTCTAACGGCGATAGTCGTGGTTAGTCTAGCCAGAAAATTGAAATTCAAAAATTGATTTTGGATTTTTGGTTTACCGAAGAGAAAAACAAGTTACAAGGGTTGGGTATTGTAGACCGTAACCGACATTTATCTGAAGTAAAATCTTATTCAATGATCGGTTGGAAATGAGTCAAAGCAGAGCCTAAGGCTGATACTTAAATTGAGTTTCTTTTTAAATTTATTTTCTTTAAATTCTTAGATTTAAATTTTCATTTCTTCATTTACTTTAATTAAACTTTTAGATCAAACCCCCCCCATTTTTATCCCGTTTCACCTAAATCAAGAACTAAAAGCTTTCTACATCAGAATTTCTTAAGTCCCTGTGAATCTACCCTTCTTCTCTTTACTACGATATTTAATTATTTCTTTTGAGATTAAGGATAATTATTTTGACAGTTTACGACGCTTGTCAAACTTTTTTTTCTATATGTAATACGTAAACATAAAATGGTGCCACGTCATTATCGAATAATTTGGTTACTGAGTCCTTAATAGATTCAGACATTGGAGAAGAAATACACTGTGCAAGTTTGTCGAAGAAGCTTGGGATCAGATTAGAAAATAACTAGGTTTGGTCGAGGATTGTAAAGACCATGTAATTATCGGTGACCTGTTCAGTTTAGAAATTAGAAATTTTTTTTGATTGTGCTAGAAACATTCGTTTAGAAAATGATTTTTTTGAACAACAAAAACTTTAAAAGTTTCTAAAACCAAGCATTAATCATACTTATAGTGACAAACCCTTTTACCAATATCATACTTGTGTTCTGGAATAGGCGGTCTAAGTTGTTCCTTAGCACTCTACCAACACGATATTCTCAACTATTCACAAACCTCGGCTAGTTAAAGTATGGGCTCTAATCCATGAACTGAAGAAAACTTTCTATTGATGTTGTAGTGGGAAATACCAATGTCTCTTTATGGGCCAAAAACTGAAAAGTAAACACTCAAATTTAGATTTTTTTTTTTGGATAATAAATCTCAATAAATTTTGACAGTGTCGATGCTTCACATTGTGTGTGGTCGACCAAGCCTATGAGCTCTATTTATAGAAAAATCGCAAGAGTCTTGGTCGAACAAGAAGAAGAAAAACTAATAACATTTTAAGAGAGAATACACATAATTCTCTAGAAGAAATATCTTTGGGCTTTAACACCCTCTCTTTAGAGCTAGGGTTGTTGCCCATCTTATGTGTGATAGGATTATCTCATGTATTAGGTATAAGTATATGTGTTATTTAGAAATTTAATCGATGCATATAATTTAACCAACCAAATAAACAATTTTCTATTTCCTAAAATATTAATTAATTAATTAATTGAAATAAATTTTATTGATGCACACAATTAAATTATTTTGCCAGCCTAGTTCTAATTTTGTTAAATTCATGACGAGTTTACCACACTAGAACTTATGAGTAAATCAATTTAATTATCTTGTTCAACAAAACTGTGCTAATTAATTTTTTAATTTTCACTTCAAACATCAGTTAAGTGATTACTATTAATAAAAGAATAATTCAATTAAATTAATTTAGTCTCTAAGTCATCTCTCTCTTATAATGAGAAAATACATTCACTACGGATAGTGATACATTCGATCTTTATCTGTAATTCATCATTTTTATTGATTCATCTCATCAATTCAATTGCAAATAGTCAAGGTTGTATTGAGCTAGTAGAGGGGCCTACTAAATAATATATATATATATATATATATATATATATATATATATATATATAATTAGAGCTCAAATAGTTTGTAATTAATTGCCATGATCGAGCTCTCCTAATTATATATCATAACAAAAGCAACTTACCAAGTGCTCGTCCAATTAATTTTTCCTATGTGTGTTACCCTTATAGAATATCTTTAATCTCTTTAAGTTATATCCATTCACCCAAAATGATCTTATTATATCTCATGTTAACCATCACATCTTCTTTCGTTAAAAATGTAAAGTAAACAGAAAAAGAAATAACTAATATAAAAATATAATCATATGTTTAAGCACACAAATAATACATGAATATGTTGTTCAAAAAATTTGGACGATAGAACTTTTATATTAATTAGAATCTCGAATCTAATATTTTAATTTCCCTTTAACAGTACTAAATTGGAAGATGGTTTTTATACAAAAAAAACTATAGATATTTAGATAAAGAAAATTTCAATAATTTTATCCAATTCAATTCAGAAACTCAAGAATGGTTTTGTTATGAGTTTAAACGAACAAAATTTTATCACATTCCGACTCTTTGTATTGTAGTGTATATTAAAACCATTGAATTTATAGCCAAAGTTTATTAATAGAAAAGAATTAAAATGAAAATAATTGTGCTTATATAATATGAATAAATATATCATTTAGAAATGTATTTAATTTGTTGGTATCCTTTAAGCTTTGGCACCAGGGGTTTTTGAGACAGGGCTGGAACATGGAACCGTGTTTAATTTGCCACTAGTTTTAGGCTTGACATTCAAACATGGGGATGTTGCCACTAGTACAAACATGGCGGGAACAATATTAAGGTGTGGTGCCATATTTTTATTTGGTTCTGAAATTAAAGGAAGAATGGTTTTTCCTTTAGTTTTGTTCCAAATATATAGAAAGTTAAAAAAATAACAGCCAACCAAATATATTATAGTTTAATCAATGTGGAAAGTGGTAAGTGTTTCATTTGATTAATATTTTATCCTTAATTACTCCTTAATAATTAGTTCATGTTGCTGAATTAGATGTTTTTGTGCGTTTTCTATGCAGGACTTTAATTCTAGAAATTGCACTTAGAAGGCAAAGTTTTGCAGTTTTATTTTCTGGAATCAAAGCTGGGCTAGTGGGCATGACTTTGGGCATGAAAGTCTGACATGGCGTCCAGTCAGCAGCTTCTAGAAGGTCTAGTTAGCAAGGATGGATGAGTGGATCAGCTGCATTTTTAATTCAAAATTAAAAATTATCTTTTGTAAATATTTTCAAGAATTATCTTTTATTATTTTTTGGTTATTTTTAGGGTTTTGGAGAACTATAAATACCCCCTTGGGGTAAGCTAGAAGATCATCCCTCATTATTTGTTTTCTTCTTGTTTTCTAAATTCTATAAAATTCTTTTTTTCTCTACATTTCATTTTTTTTAAGTTTTTATTTTCTAAAAAATGTTGAGTATGATTTCTTCCATAATCATGCTCAGCTAATTTTCCAAAAAGCCAAAGGCTAAAGCAATGACTCAATTCCAATTGTGAGAGTTGAAAAACACTTAATATCTTCGAATATATTTCTCAATTTTCTGCAAACTTGGATTGGCAATCAGCCTTTCCTTTTAAAATCCTTTCACTTTCAAATTCAAAAAGGATCCATTGGTTTGAAGGTAGTTTCGATTTACAGTTGGGAGGTAGGATGACTTGTAGCACATTCGACTTCCTGTGAACATACTTAGCGGCGGTCCGCTAAGGGAAATTGAGATCAGATTCGATTCTCATTGAGACAACATATTTCGAGTCGGGTTTTCCAGATTTTAAACTGTTTTATTCTAACGGCGATAGTCGTGGTTAGTCTAGCCAGAAAACTGAAATTCAAAAATTGATTTTGGATTTTCGATTTATCGGAGAGAAAAACAAGTTACAAGGGTTGCGTCTTGTAGACTGTAATTGGCATTTATCTGAAGTAAAATCTTATTCGATGATCGGTTGGAAATGAGTCAAAGCGGAGCCTAAGGCTGATACTTAAATTGAGTTTCTTTTTAAATTTATTTTCTTTAAATTATTACATTTAAATTTTTATTTCTTCATTTACTTTAATTAAAATTTTAGATCAACCCTCCCCCCATTTTTATTCCATTTTCACCTAAATTAAGAACTAAAAGCTTTCTACATCAAAATATCCTAAGTCCCTGTGGATCGACCCTTCTTTTCTTTACTACGCTATTTAATTATTTCTTTTGAGATTAAGGATAATTATTTTGACAGTTTACGAAGCTTGTTAAAAAGTCATATGGCCAAGCTTCAATTTCTATGATTAGCTTGTTTCTTTAATATCAACTTGGCATAGTTAGATAAATTTGTGGTCAATTTTTTCACAACTTGAATAATTCAAACTATGTGAAAGGATTATGGAAAGATTGAAAAGAATTATTTTATATTTTGTCTTTAAAATAATATCTTTACTAGTTCGTGGAGAATATAATTATGTTCCATTAAATTTATAAATGTTATTTCGAAAAATATAATCCTAATTATTCTATAAAAATGTTGATACAAGAATGTGGTTTGGTGGTTGATGAAGGTTCACACCATATTGTCGAAAGTCATACTAGTGGTTTCTGGCACTCTTTTCACACACTATTTTCTTAGCCCTATAACACCTAGTTGACCTAACATTCACCCTAGACTTCACCCACGTAACCATTATTAGTGAAAACATGATGGGCATTTGACTTCTCTTTTCAAAAAGATTTACTTTTAACTTTTACTTTCTTAAATTTCCCTAGAGCATCTTGTAATTTCTTATCATCATCCCTGTCGAAACCATCCTTTTTTGGAAAACGACGTGTCTCGAAAAAAAATCATTTTTAAAATTGATAAATAATGGGAGTCGCCACCAATCCTTTATTCGGTGTGATTGGATCACCACAAAACGTTTTAAAAGCCGTTTTAAAAACATGTAGGTCTTCGAAATCCAGAAAAATAGGTTCGGGAGTCGGTTACGCATGAGGAAGGATTAGCACCCTCATGCGCCCAAATTGGTACCGTATTGATTATTTTCGGGTCTTAATTTATGACATTTAAAAGTTCAAATAAAGCTTAAAATATGATCCTTGAATGCACGAGTTAAGTTTAAAAGAAATTGAGTTTGTTTGAAAACCCCGCTATTTCAGAGTGATCGAGGAAGAAAAGCTACGTCCAGTGAGTTAGGACACGACATTTCAAGATCCAAAAATAATGAGCTTTCCTTTGTAAAACCTTTTGAAACTTTTGCGAAAAGGATATTTGATTATCTCGATTTGAAGAAAGGTTGCACCTAGTAAGTTAAGGCGCAATATTTAGGAATCGAAGATAAGGAAACATTGCTTCGATTAAGGGTATTCGATTATTTCGATTTGAAGAAAAATTGCACCTAGTGAGTTAAGGCGCAAATTTTTGAAACCCGAAATAAAAGAATATTGCCTCGATTTTAAATTTTTTATGAAAAAAAACAATTTCAAAAACAAGCATGCGAGTTTAACAAGAATAAGCAGTTAATGATAGATATTAAAAAACGCGAAGCAAGATAAATAAGAAGATAAGTTATTCACGAAATAAATGGGAGGTTCGGGGTAAAAGGGTAATTTTTGGAAGGTTCGGGGTCAAAAATGGGACCTTTGGAAGTTCGGGGGTAAAATGGTAATTTTTGGAAGGTTCGGGGTCAAAAATTGGATTTTTGGAAGTTCGGGGGTAGAATGGTAATTTTTGGAAGTTTGAGGGTAAAATGGTAATTTTGGAAGGTTTGGGGTCAAAAATGGGATTTTTGGAAGTTCAAGGGTAAAATGGTAATTTTTGGATAGTTTAGGGACCTCCGGGGTAATAAAACCAAAAATAGGTGACACGTGGCAGCCCTTGAGGCATCCGGAAGTCAGAGGACCCTTTTGAAAACCAATGAAAATTTCTGGGCAATTTTGTAATTAAAACGGACTTGATTTAAGGATTAAATTAAAACAAATCAGAAATAAAGGGGACTATTTGCAAAATAAGCCAAAAACATGACACGTGGCAGCTCTTGGTGCTTTAAAAAGGTCGAGGGGCTAAATTGAAGAACTGTGAAAATTATTGGGCCAATTTAGATTTAATTAAAAGTATGAGAAGGACCTGATTGAAAATTTTGGAAAAAGCGGATGGATCGAATGCATAAATAACCCTTCCTTCAAAAACACGCGGATCTTAGGTTGGGTTGGGTCGGAGTTCGGGTCGGACATGGATACTTCAAAGAAACTACGCCGTTTTGTACGAAATACTCCTACCAAAACGTTACCGTTTTGGCAAGGGTATTTAAACCCTCGAGCCTTTGCAAAACTAAGTCCCTCCTTCATTTTTTCGATTTTTAGAAAAAAAAAACCCAGAGCCCCTCCCCTTTTCTCTCAACAGCCATCCATGGCCGACCAAACTCCAGCCGACCAAGCCCGTCGCTGACCGTCGCGTGGGACTCTACGCGCGCCGTCGATCCCCGCGCGTGGTCATCGCAAGTCGTCGCCTGGGGTTCTCCGGTGCACGCATTACTGCCCTCATCAGTCACGCGCGGTTGTCGACCCCATCACACGCGCGTCACTCATGGCCACGCATGGTCACCGGGTACTCCGACGACCTGCGTCGTTACCGTTTACCGGATTTCGCCATTCACGCACCGTCGTTCCCGGTAAAAAGGGTTCTATTCCTTCATTTTTCCTCTTTGCTTTTTTTTTTAAAAAAGGGATCTAGGTCTAGATCGAACCCGATCTAGCCTAGATCTAAAAGGGTTCTGCCTTTTTTCGACAAAAAAAAGATCATTCTCCCTTTTTTAAAAAATAAACTCCAGATTTGTTGGGTTTAAAAAAAAACTGTTCATGCTCCATGTTAAGTCTGTTTTTAATTCCTTGTGTTCCTCTATTTTTTTGCAGGTCCGAGCGCGACGTGGTGTAGGCGGCGTTCGGCTGGGGCTCGATTTCTGGCGCCAGCGACCAGGGAAGTGCCTACCGAAGATAAGTCTTTCGACTCTTCGTGTTTTTTTATTTAATTATTAATTAATAATTATTAATATTATTATTATCAATATCAAAACATTTATTATTATTAATGATTATTAAGAAAAACTTATTTAATATTAATGGGGTCATTAGTATTATTATTAATAATAAAACAGTTATTAATATTATTAAGAGTTATTGAAACGTTTTGAAAATGAAAAGGAATAAATGACCACAGTGGGTATTAAATGCATGCATTGAAACTAAATAGGGCTTTGAATGATGGTAAACATTTATTGAGGATACCTGGATGCTTTAATGCTTAAGTGTTGTGATCTGATTTGCCTTCTGTTGCATTTGTGACTATTCAAGTAACCTTGCTCTGAATTTATCTCTGAAAATATTAGTGTATATTGTATATTGATTTCTTAATATTCAAAATTCAACCCTTACAACTGAGAATTCATTCAACTTTTATAGCCTATTTTACAATCATTCTGTTTTGCTTTATGTAACTAAATGCATATCCACTCTTTCTTTTTGCAGGTTCGGCCATGGCAGTGGCGGTTGGAGCAACCAGTGGCAGTGCAAGTTGGAGCCGAAGATGGTGACAAGCTGTTGATGACGTGGCGACCTCTGGTTGGCCGAAGGGGAGGCAGCAACACTTAGTGGAATTCAGCCGAAAGTAGTTTGGGTTTTGGGTATATTTAGGCAATTTGGGCTGCTTTGTAATTGGGCCGTTTTGGTTTAGTAAGGGTTATTTGAGTTTGGGCCCAATTGGGCTTAAGAATGTAATGGACTTTTGTAATTATTCCGGACTTTTGTATTTGGGTTTTATTTTAAATTTTAAATTTGAAAATAATTTTAAACTTAAATTAAATTTAAATTTTAAACAAATTTAATTTTAAAATAAATTTAAAGGGAGTATGGGCCCAGTCAAAATTTGGGCTTCAACAGCTGCCCCTCTTTGCTCGTTGTTGTGTAACGGGAACAAAGCAAAGATCCAAAAGAAAGCCCAATTTTGTCAAGTTCTATTTCTTAGCTGCTCCTTCTTCAATTGGTCCATCCTTTGCTTTACGTCTGTCGCTTAATTCCACTACATCAGCTTCTCTACATTCTTGATGTTGTGATTTCATCTCGCTCTTAGATAATTTCAAAAAGATAAAATTTGCTACTGTGATTTCACTTCATTCTCTTGAAATTTCAAAGAGATTGGAGTTTATCACCGTAGTCTTTGAGCCTGGTTTCATTGACTTGGCCTTCTTCCCAGTATCTCATTGGGAAGATGACTGTGTAGTTTGTTTCAATTCGCTTCTCTGTATCTCATCAGGAAGACGAATTTTGGTTCACTTCTCAGTACCTCATCTGGAAGCTAACCATTTATTGCTTCTATCTGCTTCTCAGTGTCTCATCAGGAAGCTGGGTTTTGAAGATTTGCTCGTTTCGAGCCTTGTTTGGGTCTTCTTCTCAGTGCCTCATCAGGAAGATGATCCCATCACTGTTTCAATCTGCTCCTCTGTACCTCATCAAGAAGACGAATTCGGTTCACTTCTCAGTACCTCCTCTGGAAGCTAACCATTTATTTCTTCCACCTGCTTCTCAGTGTCTCATCCGGAAGCTGGGTTTTGAAGATTTGCTCGTTTCGAGCCTCGTTTGGGTCTTCTTCTCAATGCCTCATCAGGAAGATGATCCCATCACTGTTTCAATCCGCTCCTCTGTATCTTATCAGGAAGACGAATTCGATTCACTTCTCAGTACCTCATCTGGAAGCTATCCATTTATTTCTTCCACCTGCTTCTCAGTCTCTCATTAGGAAGCTGGGTTTTGAAGATTTGCTCGTTTCGAGCCTCGTTTGGGTCTTCTTCTCAGTGCCTTATCAGGAAGATGATCCCATCACTGTTTCAATCCGCTCCTCCGTATCTTATCAAGAAGACGAATTCGGTTCACTTCTCAGTACCTCATCTGGAAGCTATCCATTTATTTCTTCCACTTGCTTCTCAGTGTCTCATCAGGAAGCTGGTTTTAAAGATTTGCTCGTTTCGAGCGTGGGCTTGGTTTGGTCTTCTTCTCAGTATCTCATCAGGAAGATGACTGCATTATTTTGCGGATAATCGCAATCTGCCCCTTGATCGGGGTAAGGCATTGGAATCCCATTCCTTTTCATCTTGGTGATCTCAAGGATTCATCTCGCCCTATGGCGGGGGTGTGACCTGTAAGATATGCTTCTATGGGCCTCTATGTAAGCCTAAACTAGAAAGTCATGATTAGAATGAATTAAATGCTCCTAACTTGTATGAATGTGTATGATGAATGCCAGATTTATTTATTATTTACTCAGGTCGGCATGGTCTGTCGTCTGTCCAAATTTTGCCTTTGATGGGTTGCTCCATCTTTCCCAGATTGTTCTAGAACTGCTTATTTTTTAAGCGTGTCTTTTCGTTGGTGGTCTTGTTTCGGGCTTCTTGTAATTTTTGAAAACTCCAGAATAATACTCATAACCTTTTGTATGATTTATTAGTTCATTACCCGTTATTTAGATGCAAAATGCTTGGACAAAATTGCGCAAGAAACAAAGTCGTATTTCAAAATTTTAAAGGAGACGAAATTTAAAAAGAATCAAAGGAAACGATCATTAGTTTGAAAGTTGCCAAGTATACAAGGAATAATAATTGGTTGCCCCAGATATCACAAAATGAGCTACTCTGCGCCAACTTGCTCGAGAATCACTCCTAATCTCTGATGTATGCCTAGAAGATCTAGAGTGCCTTGTTGATATTTCAAGTTGTAACCTTCCTCTTTCTCGTCGACCCGTTCTTTGGGCCTGAGCCGCCCTTTGCAGGTTTTCGACTCAAAGTTCTCTCGGTTCCAGGATGCCCTTTGCGAGTTTTCATCCTGAACCTTTTTTTTTTACGCCCTTTGCAGGTTTTTATCTCAACTCCCATTTTGTTTTAGGCGAAGTATTTTTTTACCGAGTCTGAATTGACGGGGTTGTATAGTTCCTTGCCGTCCATCTCTGTTAAGATGAGAGCTCCTCCTGAGAAAGCCTTTTTTACCACATAAGGCCCTTCCCAATTGGGCATCCATTTCCCACGAAAATCTTTGTGTATGAGAAGTATCTTTTTCAAAACTAGATCTCCCTCATAAAATTCCCTGGGACAAACCTTTTTGTCGTAAGCTCGCATCATTCTTTTCTGGTACATCTGGCCATGGCGAATGGCTTTTAATCTCTTTTCCTCGATTAAATTCAACTGGTCATATCGAGCTTGGACCCATTCAGCCTCGTCAAGTTAAAGCTCCGTTAAGACTCGAAGGGAAGGTATTTCAACCTCAATAGGCAAGACTGCTTCCATACCGTATGCCAACGAGAAAGGCGTTGCCCCGGTAGAAGTTCTGTCTGAAGTTCTGTAGGCCAAGAGGACAAATGGTAGTTTTTCATGCCAGTCCTTGTAAGTCTCCGTCATTTTGGCCACAATCTTTTTGATATTCTTATTAGTTGCTTCCACAGCTCCATTCATTTTTAGGCGATAGGGGGAAGAATTATGATGCTTAATTTTAAACTGTTCACAAACTTCTGTCATCGTACTGTTGTTCAAATTGAGGGCATTGTCGGATATGATCCTTTTGGGCATCCCATATCGGTAAATGATTTCCTTTTCAGGAACTTGCTAATCGCAGACTTGGTAACATTCGCATATGAGGTTGCCTCTACCCATTTAGTGAAGTAGTCAATCACCACAAAGATGAATCTATGGCCATTGAAAGCTTTTGGAGAAATGGGCCCGATGACGTCCATGCCCCACATAGAAAAAGGTCAGGGGGAGGTCATGACATGAAAATGTGATGGAGGTACATGGATCTTGTCTCCATAGATCTAGCATTTATGACACTTCTTGGCATAATTGATGCAATCACCTTCTATACTAGACTAGTAATACCCGAATCTCATTATTTGTCGGGCCATCGTGAAACCGTTGGCGTGCATCCCACAAATGCCTTCGTGAACTTCTTCTAAGATTTTCTTAGCTTCAATTGCGTCGACACACCTCAGTAACACTTGATCTTTTCTCCTTTTGTACAAGATTTCCCCGTCCAGGACATATTCACTGGCTAGTCTTCGTAATGTTCTTTTTTCATTTTCTGAGGCTTGCTCGGGATACTTTTGATCTCTCACAAACTGAAGAACATTCTGGTTCCACGGGTGATCATCTTTTTCCTCTCCATCCTCTGTCTCAATATTGCAATAATGAGCAGGAGCTTCATAGATACTCATTTGAATGGGCTTTACATTTTCCGTTCTACTCACCTTAATCATTGAGGCTAGAGTGGTAAGAGCGTCTGCCATCTGGTTCTCTTCCCGTGGGAGGTAATGGAATGTGACGTCATCGAATTCAGTGATCAACTCGAGAACTAATTTGCGATAATCCATTAACTTGGAATCTCTTGTTTCCCATTCTCCTTTTAGTTGATAGATTACCAGTGCAGAGTCTCCATAAATCTCCAAAATTTTGATTCCCCGTCCTATGGCCGCACAGATTCCCAATATACATGCTTCGTATTCAACCATATTGTTTGTGCAATCAAAATTAAGCTTGCTGGTGAAAGGGTAATGATCTCCCTCTGGCGATACCAAGACTGCCCCGACCCCATTGCCTGTGGTGTTTGAAGCTCCGTCGAAATTCATCCTCCAAGGTCGTTCTTTCGTGATTGCCCCTTCTGTAGCTGCAACATACATTAAATCCTCATTCGAGAAATCGAAGTCTATAGGCTCAAAGTCTTCTAAAGCCTTACTTGCTAGGAAATCTGCTATCGCACTTCCTTTTATTGCTTTTTGAGTGACATAGACTATGTCGAATTCAGAGAGCAAGATTTGCCATCGAGCTAATCTCTCATTCAATGTTGCTGACTCCATCAAATACTTCAGAGGATCCAATTTTAAAATCAACCAAGTGGTGTGATAGAGCACGTATTGTCTTAATCTACGTGTAGTCCAGACGAGTGCACAACATAATTTCTCAATAGGCGAATATCGTGTCTCGCAATCAGTGAATTTCTTACTGAGATAATATATTGCCCTTTCTTTCTTTCCGGATTCATCATGTTGGCCTAGTATACATCCCATGGAATTTTCAAAGACTGTTAAGTACATGATCAATGGCTTATTAGGAATCGAAGGTACCAAGATGGGAGCCTTGGATAAATAGTCTTTGACCTTATTAAAGGTTTCTTGACATTCATCATCCCATACACCCGGGTTGCGCTTTCTAAGCATGCAGAAGATAGGATCGCATTTCTCAGTTAACTACAAGATGAATCGAGCAATGTAGTTTAGTCTTCCTAAGAACCCTCGAACTTCTTTTTGAGTGCTGGGCGGTGGTAATTCCTATATAGCTTCGACTTTATCCGGGTCAATTTCAATTTCTTTTTTGTTGACCACAAAACCTAACAATTTTCCTGATGTGGCCTCGAAAGTGCATTTGGCTGGATTCAACTTTAGTTGATATTTTCTTAGCCCCTACATTCTTGAGTCCGAAGGGCATCACTTTGTAACAAAATGTTCCCCATAGCGTGACAAAAGTGGTTTGGTTATATCCTCAGGGTCCATCCTTATCTGGTTATACCCAGAGAAGCCATCCATGAAGGAAAACAGGGAATGTCCTATCGTATTGTCGACTAGAGTGTCGATGTGGGGCAAAGGAAATTTATCCTTTGGGCTAGCTTTATTTAAATCTCGATAGTCCACACACAAACGCACATTTCCATCTTTTTTGGGAACGGGGACTATATTAGCTACGCATTCAGAGTATTTAACCACCTGGAGGAAACCGGCGTTAAATTGTTTCCTGACTTCTTCTTTTATTTTTAACAACACATCCAGTCTCATCCTTCGAAGTTTTTGCTGCACAGGCCTGTTTTTTTCCTTTATAGGGAGTTTATGCAGCACAATGTCAATACTTAAGCCGGGCATATCTTGGTAAGACCATGCAAAAATATCTTGGAACTCCTGAAGCAGCTCGATTAGATTTCTTCTGGTTTCTACGGAGATGCTCGTCCCGATTTTCACCTCTTTCTCTTCGTCTTCGTGCCCCAGATTAATAACTTCCATTGGGTCAGAATAAGGCAGGATCTGTTTTTCTTCCCGTTCCATCATTCTTAACAGATCCGAAGGTAAATCACAATCTTGCTTATCTTCAAAGTCCTGAAGTTCTTCTAAACACATATCTTGCTCGAAGTGGAGTTCCAAGTTAGCGTCAGGATTGCTCATATTATTGATATTCGAGGATTTGTCAAAGAATGAAAGGAAGGTCCAAAGAGCGAAATGAATTTGCGAAAGAATGGCTATGTGGTATATGTATATGTATGCATATATTGAACCTTGTTTATTAGATATGTATGAATGGTTTATTAGGCCGAATTTAAGAAATGAAAGAGTAGTTATGGAAAGAGTATAAAATGAAAAAGTGCGCTTCATTCAAAATAACCGAGCAATGACCATGAGCCCTTTTACAAAAATATCCATATTGCTTTCGAGCCTAAAGCAATAGGTGTTTTCGAGCATTACTCTGAGGAAATCTTAAAAATTACAGGGAGTTCCTCCACGATCCAATTATTCAAGGTGCTTCCTGGTGTACACGGACCAATTTTCGATGGATTCCCTTCCTTTCCTTCATCGGATATAGCATTAACGCCTAGGTCTTTTATGATGCCTTCCTTGGTTCCAATTATCACTTGCTTCTTTTCCTGCTGGTTGATCACTTCTCCTAAGACGAAAGTCTCATAGATGTGTAGGAAAACCATGGGTTCCCACGAGATATCCCTTCCAACTAGTCTGGCCCTCCTTCTTTCTTGCCTCTTCTCCAACTCTTTTCCCTTTTGTGTTGCGTCTGGCTTGTATCCCAGGCCATAACGATCCGGTTTTTCTATTAGCATCGGCACATCAACTCTTCCTTGGAGGTATTTTCCCAATCCTTTCCCAGGTCTCGCTCCTTTTCCAACTGTTAATTTCAAACCCATCCTGGTGGTCAATGATATTGTAGGCACTGGTATTTTCCTCCCTTCCGAAATGAAGGTTGCATTGACAAACTCCAATGAACAGAACGAGCATTCCACAGCCTCCTCGTCTATTCCCACGTAAGGTGAATCACTTGTTATGGATGCGATTATTTCCTCCTCAGCATTAATCGTGATCAGCAGCCCTTCATTTATTAGCTTCACTTTTTGGTGCTAAGAGGAAGGTACTGCCCCAGCTGAATGGATCCATGGTCTTCCTAGCAGACAGCTATAAGTGGGCCTAATATCCATTACTAGGAAATCTACTTTATACGTATTTGGCCCAATTTGAAGGGGTATTTCAATCCTCCCCATTACCTTCCGTTCTGTCCCATCAAATGCTCTTACTATGTTATTACACCCTTTCATGTGAGAGCTATCGATTGGCAATCTTTACAGTGTAGCTAGTGGTAGCACATTCAGGGCTGAACCATTGTCTATGAGTACTCCTGGTAGCGTATACCCTTTACAACGGGTAGTGATGTGTAAAGCCTTGGTGGATCCTATTCCTCCTATTGGTATTTCATCATCGCTAAAAGAAATGAAGTTATCAGCACTCACATTATTGACCAATCGATCTAGTTTGCTGACGGAGATGTCATTTGCTACATAGGTTTCGTTTAGCACCTTCATTAGTGCGCTTCGATGAGCTTCTGAGCTTAAGAGCAATGACAAGATTGATATACGAACAGGTTGTTTGTGTAGTTGCTCTACTACACTATATTCACTATGTCTTAAGAACTTTAAAAACTCCTTTGCCTCATTCTCAGTCACAAGCTCGGTGATGGGTGCTTCCGGCTTGTTAGTCGTCCCTTTCTCAAGCTCACACATTCTAGCTTTCTCTTTATTGACCTCTTGTTCTTCATTCACAAGGTCATAATTCTTACCACTTCGGGTAACAAGGTTAACGTCTTTCCTAGGTTCCTCCTCCTTTGGCACGGTCACGTTGCAGTTGTAACTCCATGGGACCCTCTTGCTGTCTTTGTAAGGAAACGTCGCGGGCTTTTGTATGATAATGCGGGGAGTTGTTTGTTCTCTTGTCGCGCCACGAATAATCACCTTAGGACGATTGCTTCCGTAAGTCTTAGCTGTCCCGTCTTCAGAGGCGCAAACATCATTAGCTTCCACTCCCTCTTCAAAGAATTCCAGCTCTCGATTGTCAATCATCATTTGGACCACTACTTTGAACTCACCGTAACTTTGAATTTTATGCCCTTTGACGGCATGAAACTCGCAATGGTCATCATCCCCAATTATCACACTCCCTTTATCGCTTAAGATTATCCCTTCTTTAACCAACTCCTGCCATACCCACTGAAGTGGAGACTGGACTTCAATATTTCTCTTAATTTTTCGGGCTCTTTCTTCCAACAAGGCGTTCACCCCTTGCTCTGGGTGATTAGGCATAGGATTTCCAACTATATTAGGTTTTACTGGCTCTTCTAACTTCACGATCCCGTGCTCTATGAGTCCTTCGACTCGTCTTTTAAAGGCAGGCCAGTTTTCAATTGAATGCCCTTCTGCCTCTGCATGGTATTCGCAGTGAGCTTTTGCATCATACCAAGCCGAGAATGGGGGTTTGTATGGTCTTACATGTTGAGGAGCTACTTCATGCGCATTGTATAATATTTTGTAGAGTTCCCCATATGACATTGGAAGGGGAGTATATTGAGTTTTTTCCCTATTCAGCCTAGTGCCTATCTCTTGCCCGGGGCATTTTGATAATTGCCAATTGGAGTCTTTGGCTGACTTGTCACGAAGGGTCTGGTGTAACCAGATCTGTATATGCTTGCATTGTTGACCTCGTTATCCCTTCTCCTAGGGGCAGGCCTTTTGGGGCTTTCTCCGTTCTCAATCTTACCAGCTTTCATCGCATTTTCAATCATTTCCCCCGACATGACCATATCGGAGAAACTCTTGGTAGCGTTCCCTAGTAAATTATTTAGGTAAGGAGCCTTGAGTGTATTGACAAACAACATTGTTGTCTCTTTTTCTGTTAACGATGGCTGTACTTGTGTTGCCACCTCGTTCCACCTCTACGCATATGTCCTAAAGCTCTCATTTGACTTCTTTTCCATGTTCTGTAGTGTAAGCCGGTCAGGGGCTATTTCTATTACATGGTCGTATTGTTTTAAAAAAGCTTGTGCCAAATCTTTCCACGAATAGATTTTTGATCGGCTCAACTGATTGTACCATCTGATCGTCGACCCGGCCAGGCTATCTTGAAAACAATGAATTAATAGTTGGTCATTATGTACATGCCTTGCCATCTTTCTGCAAAACATGGTTAGGTGAGCTTCAGGGCAACTCGTCCCGCTATATTTTTCAAATTCTAGAGCTTTGAATTTGGGAGGGAGCACTAGTTCCGGAACCAAACTTAGTTCTTTGGCATCTACCCCATAGGCAATTTCAACCCCTTGCATCGCGTCAATTTTCTCTTCTAAACGCTTGTATTTTTCTTCTATTTGTCTGGGAAGATCTTCTTTTATCATTTCGTCAAAGTCCAGAACACCCAGATTTACGGCATTATCCTCTGGATTTGACCCTGATCTAGTTGGATAATTAGCCGGTCGTGACGTGCCTGTGGCTGGTTGCTGTGCTCTTACAGTAATGGTGGGCTCCCGTGCCGGTATTTTCTGCGACGCTGGGTTATGGAGGGGAGTAAAACTTGGGGGGACCATCGGGTCCTCTTATTCCTAAATGGCTGGGCTTTTCCCTTTGTCAGCCATGCTTTGTTTTACTTGCGCTAATTCGTTCATCAGGCTCTTCTGTACTTCTATGAATTGATTCTTCATTTCTCTGCACATCATGCTCATTTGCTCTTGGATGCGCTCTTGCATCTGGTCTTGTAACTCCTTTTGAATTTGTTCAAGTCTTTGTTCCATGGCTCTAGTTTTCTTCCGAGTGTTATAACGGTGTGAGTTTTCAATGGTTACTGATGTAGCTGGATGATTTTAAATAAGTTAGGATTGTTATGCGAAAGTATGCTAAATTATGACGTGAGTATGATGCATGTATGCAAGAGAAAGGTATTGACTTATAATTCACTTTCCATTTAGAAAACTTCATTTGGATAACAAGTTCCTTAACATAAAGTAAATTACATAAACGGTTTCGCTTTGATGCTTAGAGTCCTGACTTTCTTAAGGAGTTTTGACAACTTCTGTCCTTTTTTCGTCTTTGTCTCGTACTGTATGCTTAGCTCTTCTACTTCAACTGCCAATGTCTGCACGTGGTCAGCTACTTCGCGGATTTGATTTAAAGCTTCACCCATAACGTAATCCCTTTCTCTGACTTCCTTTTGAGTTTGCTGAAGATGCCAATCATTTGTTTCCAACGTCCTTTCCAGATTCTCTGTTCGTATTTCACTATTCTGCAATTAAGCCTTTAATTCTCCCACCCTCTCATTTAGTCTCTCGATCTCAGCTCGGCTTGCCTTTAACTCCATTACTGAATTTCGGCTACGCTGTCTATACAAGGATTCATCCAATTCTCCTACTCGAGCTTTTAATTCAGCTACTTCGGCTTGGTTTTCCAAAAGGCTGCTCTTCATAGCATTTTCCTAGACTTGGGCGTCTTGGAATTTATTTTTCCAGTGACTTGTTTTATTTTTCTCTTCGCGGACTTCCTGCTGCAATTGCTCTGATGTCTTACCCAAATCGGTGGTTCTCATTGACAATCGAAGTTTTTTATAATCCTTCTTTAGGCTGCTCAGATTTTCCTCAGCCTTACTCTTCCCTTTTCTTAATTTTTTCGCCTCCAGCTTCTGAACATCAACATCTAGTCCTAAGAGCACCTTCTCTTCCTCCAGTTTTTCTATCACTTTCCCCATTCAGCATTTTTCTTTTCAAAATCCAGTTTAATTATCTCTAATTCAATCGGAACTACCTGCAAGTGTTCTTAAATTGGGCGGACGATCTTCGGGTTCGGCACGGGAATGTTATCGTTGATCCTTTTGTTTCTCCACCAGTCATATTCTGTAGTCATCATGGGATTGACACCGAATGCTTTCATTTTTCGAACCTGGTTCCATGCATTCGAGATTTCCCTAATCTTTTTCTTATTATTTTCTCCCTGGTACACGAATTCACACTAAGATATCCCCTGAGTTACGGGTATAAACTGTCTTGATCTGTATTGTCTTGAGATCAGCAAAGGTGCATATCCAGTTACGCCCCATATGCCTGCCAATGGGACCCAGTCAAGATCTCCGCACCGATACAATATTTCATCAGGAACGAACCACGGTGCTCGCCACTCTATGTCTTCGTCTTTGAGGCTTTGAAGTATGGCCATCCACTTTTCTTCTGAGAAGTTTTCTTGTCTCTGCGTGGCCACGAACTCCTTCAAAGGGGAGTAATCTTTAGACAAGTACTGATAGGAGACTTTTTTTATTTTCCAAAAGTGACTGTGAAACCATACCATCAATAGCGATGCGCAAGCAATAAATCGTCCTTCGCCCTCCTTCTGCATGCACTTAGGGATCTGAAAGTTTCAGCCAGTATAGCCGGGATAGGTGTCACTCTTTTACTCAATCTATCAAACAAATTTATCACCGCGTCTTCTATATGCCCCAAGGCCCTTGGAAAAATGACCAATCCGTAAATACCTAGGGCTAAAATATCGATCTTCTTCTTCGCATCTGGATGAGCCAATATCAAATCTCGCAGGCTTCTCCATGTGATGCACTTGTTATCGCCTTTGACCTTAACTCGAGCTGCAACCCACTGTTCGCTCATGCCCGTGATGTTTATTAATATTTTAACCATGGTTGGGAGATTTGGAGCTCTAGAGTAGGCCTTATCTACTGACATCTTCGAACAATGGAGTAGAGTGGTGTATTCTTCTATCGTCGGTGTCATGTCTATATTCCCGAAGGTGAAGCAATTGTAGGTCGAATTCCAATATTGCGTTAAGGTTCTAAAGAGGGATTTGTCCACCTTAACTTCGCACAAGTATGGTAAATCTCCGTATTCTTGGTAAAAGGTTTGCTTCATGTTATTATCCCAACTGTCCCAGATCTCCTTCAATTCGAGCACATTGTTTTGAGCCGTGCTGATCCTGGTGTAATCCCAAAGCTCGGACTCATATCCTTCCACTAAGCTGTCACCCTTTTGGCGTTGAGTCTCCTCCGACCACATGCGCACGACCATATTGTCCTCCACTTTATCAAAGTACTTGTTTTCCATGATTAATTCTCTTATCGATAACTGAACTTTTAGGTATATACCTTCTCTCTATGTAATGATGAGATGTGATGCAAAAAGAGACAAAATAAACCAATTAGCGAAATGTAGCAATATCAATAGACAAGTATAGCATAGAACCTAAGAGTCCGATTTGGAAGATTACTAAGTGGTTTAACACGACTCCTTCTAAAGCAAGTTTTTACGTCTTACTACATGTGGTTTTAGGCTCTAAAGTAGTACCCAAACCAGCAGATTCCTGAATCCTCACCCATTACAGGATATACGGATGAGTTCAGTTTAGGGGGACACATTTCCCACATGTTTGCACGGAAGTGAAAACTTCACGAAAATAAGGGTACTTTGTAATCCCGAAAGTAATCCACAATCCTGCACCGAGGTGAAGACCTCACGAAGGAGTAGTTTCAGGCTTCCACTTATTAGGGTAATATCATATGCAAATGTATGCAAATATACACTAGCAATATCAAATAATATAATGTCACAAAAGGTGTCAAGGATCGCATATTAAACAAAACTGAAGCTTTTAAAGGTTTCCAAAGAATACCCGAAAATAATCAATTTTGGCTTAACTCTCGTTTATTTTAAAGTCCCCAGCGGAGTCGCCAAGCTGTCGAAACCATCCTTTTTTGGAAAACGACGTGTCTCGAAAAAAAATCATTTTTAAAATTGATAAATAATGGGAGTCACCACCAATCTTTTATTTTGTGTGATTAGATCACCACAAAATGTTTTAAAAGCCGTTTTAAAAACATGTAGGTCTTCGAAATCCAGAAAAATAGGTTTGGGAGTCGATTACGCATGAGGAAGGATTAGCACCCTCATGCGCCCAAATTGGTACCGTATTGATTATTTTCGGGTCTTAATTTGTGACATTTAAAAGTTTAAATAAAGCTTAAAATACGATCCTTGAATGCACGAGATAAGTTTAAAAGAAATTGAGTTTGTTTGAAAACCCCGCTATTTCAGAGTGATCGAGGAAGAAAAGCTATGTCCAGTGAGTTAAGACACGACATTTCAAAATCCAGAAATAATGAGCTTTCCTTTGTAAAACCTTTTGAAACTTTTGCGAAAAGGATATTTGATTATCTCGATTTGAAGAAAGGTTGCACCTAGTAAGTTAAGGCGCAATATTTCGGAATCGAAGATAAGGAAACATTGCCTCGATTAAGGGTATTCGATTATTTCGATTTGAAGAAAAATTACACCTAGTGAGTTAAGACGCAAATTTTTGAAACCCGAAATAAAAGAATATTGCCTCGATTTTAAAGTTTTTATGAAAAAAGACAATTTCGAAAACAAGCATGCGAGTTTAACAAGAATAAGCAGTTAATAATGGATATTAAAAAACGCGAAGCAAGATAAATAAGAAGATAAGTTATTCACGAAAGAAATCAAGGATACAAAATACGAGTGCATAATAAAAAATGCAAATGTTGATGAGAAAGAAGAAAAGGTGCAATCGGAGTTCAAAATGATACCTTTCGGATGCACAGGGGCAAAATAGTAGTTTCGAGAAAATTCAAGATTTTAAAAAAATGGAATTTCAAACATTCAGGGGTAAAAGGGTAATTTTTGGAAGGTTCGAGGTCAAAAATGGGACCTTTGGAAGTTTAGGGGTAAAATGGTAATTTTTGGAAGGTTCGGGGTCAAAAATGGGACCTTTGGATGTTCGGGGGTAAAATGGTAATTTTTGGAAGGTTCGGGTTAAAAATGGGACTTTTGGAAGTTTAGGGGTAAAATGGTAATTTTTGGAAGGTTCGGGGTCAAAAATGGGATTTTTGGAAGTTCAGGGGTAAAATGGTAATTTTGGAAGGTTCGGGGTCAAAAATGAGATTTTTGGAAGTTCAGGGGTAAATGGTAATTTTGGATTGTTTAGGGACCTTCGGGGTAATAAAACCAAAAACAGGTGACACGTGGTAGCCCCTCAGGCATCCGGAAGTCAGAGGACCCTTTTGAAAACCAATGAAATTTTCTGGGGCAATTTTGTAATTAAAACGGACTTGATTTAAGGATTAAATTAAAACAAATCAGAAATAAAGGGGACTATTTGCAAAATAAGCCAAAAACATGACACATGGCAGCTCCTGGTGCTTTAAAAAGGTCGAGGGGCTAAATTGAAGAACCGTGAAAATTATTGGGCCAATTTAGATTTAATTAAAAGTATGAGAAGGACCTGATTGAAAATTTTGGAAAGAGCGGATGGATTGAATGCATAAATAACCCTTCCTTCAAAAACACGCGGATCTTAGGTTGGGTCGAGTCGGACATAGATACTTCAAAGAAAGTACGCCGTTTTGTACGAAATACTCCTGCCAAAACGTTGTCGTTTTCCGGTGCACGTACTGCTGCCCTCATCGGTCACGCGTGGTCGTCGACCCCGTCACACGCGCGTCACTCACGACCACGCGTGGTCACCGGGTACTCCGACGGCCTGCGTTGTTCACCGTTTTCCGGATTTCACTATTCACGCGCCGTCGTTCCCGGTAAAAAAGGTTTTATTCCTTCATTTTTCCTCTTTGCTTTTTTTTTTAAAAAAGGGATCTAGGTCTAGATCGAACCCGATCTAGCCTAGATCTAAAAGGGTTCTGCCTTTTTTCGACAAAAAAAAGATTATTCTCTCTTTTTTTAAAAATAAACTCCAGATTTGTTGGGTTTAAAAAAAAACTGTTCATGCTCCATGTTAAGTCTGTTTTTAATTCCTTGTGTTCCTCTGTTTTTTTGTCGGTCCGACAGCGACAGGGTGTAGGCGGCGTTCGGCTGGGGCTCGATTTTCGGAGTCGACGACCAGGGAAGTGCCTACCGAAGATAAGTCTTCCGACTCTTCGTGTTTTTTTTATTTAATTATTAATATTATTATTATCAATATCAAAACATTTATTATTATTAATGATTATTAAGAAAAACTTATTTAATATTAATGGGGTCATTAGTATTATTATTAATAATAAAACAGTTATTAATATTATTAAGAGTTATTGAAACGTTTTGAAAATGAAAAGGAATAAATGACCACAGTGGGTATTAAATGCATGCATTGAAACTAAATAGGGCTTTGAATGATGGTAAACATTTATTGAGGATACCTGGATGCTTTAATGCTTAACTGTTGTGATCTGATTTGCCTTCTGTTGCCTTTGTGACTATTCAAGTAACCTTGCTTTGAATTTATCTCTGAAAATATTAGTGTTTATTGTATATTGATTTCTTAATATTCAAAATTCAACCCTTACAACTGAGAATTCATTCGGCTTTTATAGCCTGTTTTACAATCATTCTGTTTTGTTTTATGTAACTAAATGCATATCCACTCTTTCTTTTTGCAGGTTCGGCCATTGCAGTGGCGGTTGGAGCAGTCGGTGGCAGTGCAAGTTGGAGCCGAAGATGGTGACAAGCTGTTGATGACGTGGCGACCTCTGGTTGGCCGAAGGGGAGGCAGCAACACTTAGTGGAATTCGGCCAAAAGTAGTTTGGGTTTTGGGTATATTTAGGCAATTTGGGCTGCTTTGTAATTGGGCCGTTTTGGTTTACTGAGGGTTATTTGAGTTTGGGCCCAATTGGGCTTAAGAATGTAATGGACTTTTGTAATTATTCCGAACTTTTGTATTTGGGTTTTATTTTAAATTTTAAATTTGAAAATAATTTTAAACTTAAATTAAATTTAAATTTAAAATAAATTTAAATTTTAAACAAATTTAATTTTAAAATAAATTTAAAGGGAGTATGGGCCCAGTCAAAATTTGGGCTTCAACAATCCCCATCTAACAAGTATCTAATTTCAAAAAGTATGCTTCTTCATCACCGGCACCATTCCCTTCATTATCACCCTTTTTCGAATACTCACCTTCGCCTTTACCCTCATCCTCACCCCCCATTCTAGAAGATATAAAGTGAGCATGACATAAAATGGATCGAATTAGTGGGAAAATGTTTAACCTATAAAGATGATGGGCATTCTATGATAATAACATGCATTTGACAACGTCAATGGAGAATGCTTTCCATGTTTAGCTTTCATAATATTATATATTGGAGAGACGGATCAAGGTACTTTTAGTGGATTGAATATACAACTTAATAAATTCTGAATTACAATTTATTGAAGCCCTAATTATATATGTATGATTGATCCCTTTGCTAGCTCAATATAACTCTAAGCAGATTGCATAATAAGAACTGATTCAACGTATGGATCAAAACGACATATTCGAAATACGTGGCATGAACTACAATTCGATGTAAATTCAATTTTTTGAGAACAAAAAAGATGACACGTAATTAAATTAATTCCTTTGGTTTGTTATTTAATTGAATGAATAAAGTAAATAAATAAGTCCAAAGTGAAAATTAAATTATGTAGTTAATATAGTTATATTTCATTCAAATAATTAAATTAATTTGAATGAAAGTTCTAGTATTGAAAAGTTTTCCGGATTTTATCAAAACTTAAATTGGGTTTTGTAAATTAAGTAGTGGAAATAGTTTAGTTTCATTAAATAATTAATTTCAAAAAATTAATTCATCGAAGAATATATGCTATTGGGTTAGATAACCATATGGCCTTGATTTTTTATTTAAGCCTAGAGGTTAAGCTCGTATAATTAAATGGGCTAAGATTAGCACTAATAGCCCATTAAGGTAACTGTCAAAGGGAATTATCCCATGGAGTTGCTGGCCATGGGATGAAAAATGCCCTAGCTAGACTTTAGTTCTTCTAAATTAATTAATTTATTTACCCGGATATAAATATAACTCTTGCATATGTTTCTCTATCAACACCCAATTGATGTAAAAAACCAAGGACAATATATACTAAGAGAAAACTTTGTTGAAATTTATTGAAAAATTAGTTAAATTCTATTTTCTTTTATCTAAAATCAATTCTATCTTTTTAGACTTTGGAATTTATATTTTTAAGATTATAAAGACATTCATCTTGCGATAATAATTCAAGTATAGGAGTTGTTTTCGATTGGGTAGAACACAAAGAGCTAGTTGAAATACCTCCTTGATTAGTCTTGGTTTACGTCTTGTTTTCAGTTTTGAATAGGACTCAAAGAGCCAGGTGCATAGCTCCTTGGTAAGTCTTAATTCAAGTCTTGTGTTTGATTTTTTCAGTTATGTCACACTCTCCAAGAATCTGAGATTTCAAGAATAGGGAATAAAATCGTTCAATAGAAAGTTTTAAGACGATGGACTACAATTCGAATCGATTAAAACAATGCAATCATATCCCAAACCTTCCTTGTGATTTGAACATCTCCTGTGCTATGGAACACAACTATTTAATTTATCAAATTTATTACTTTAAATATCACAGTAAAGGCCTATTTTAGAAAAGAAATTAAAACTCTATTATGCCTACCCTAACTAGTTTTCTAAATATTTTTCCAACATGAACCCTGAATCAAAAAAGAAACCATGAATAAAACAGTTTCGAGCCAAACACACAAAGAAACAGAGACTAACCTTTGAGAATTTAAAATCAAAAACTCCAAATCACATCGACAAATTTCGTGATCTTTATGTGATAATCGCAAAATACCCAAACATTACGTATAGTCTCAACGTAAATATCGTTCCTTCCTACTAATCTCTTTATAGTTCCTGATAAGTGAATTATTTAAGCAATTTATTTGTGTATTTTGGATTAATTTTGAGAAAAGTACTTCTAATTTTCCACATTTTCTTATCAGGTACACAAACTGGTGTTTCTTCACCTAAATGCAAGCAAAAGTAGACTAAATTGAAGACATGTGTGAAGAGATGAGCTATATTCAAATTAGGGAGACATTGAGGGCTTAATTGCAAAGGAGTCCTTAATTGAAGTGGTCAAATAAGCTTAGTCAAAGTTGTTTATTTTATTAATTTTGTTTTGATTAAATTTGTTATTTTCCTAATTTCATTTTGACTAAAATTATTTATTTTAAGTAAATAGGGTAATTTAGTTTAATAGGACTTAAGCTATTTTTAGTAACCAATTGTGTATAAATAAGGTTATTTGGATTCAATTGGGATGTACTTGAATATCCTTTGAAGCAATTAAGAAACTATCCCTTTTCTATTCTTCTTGTCTTTTTGCATCGAACTAGTCTGCCATTTCCATCTCCATTTCATTCCCTTTTATAAATTTGTCCAATTGCTACATTAACCCCTCCCCTTTCCATCTTTCATATTCACAAGCAATCCATCACCATATCCATCCACCAAGCATGATTAAAATCATGCGTCACTAAATTCTTTTTAACCTTAGTCCGGTTATCACTCCGTCAAGAAATAATCGTGAGTTACGAAACCGTGCTAAAAACATTTTTGTCGGTACTTGCTATCACTTCGATTTATGGGGTAGTACAAATTCGCCCCTTAAAGTTAATTCTACTTTTGATTCGAAAAGTGCACGTTGGATCGAGATAGGTTGGTGTACAGTTGGGAAGTCAAATCGGTCGTGCTATATTCGAGTTCCCGTGAACAAATTGGTGTGTCCAAGTGGGAAGAAGCTAGTTGGATTCCGTCAAGGGTGGTAGAGATCGGATTTAAACGACCCACGCGGTTGAGGCCGTTAATTCAAGTTGGGCTTTTCATAACGCATGCCTGTTGAAATCTTAAATCGCGAGCATGTGCGACGTGGTTAGACATTCGGCAAGGGTTGGTTTGCAGGTCGTACCATAACTGGCTACTAGAGGAAAAGTTGGCGGTTGGGACGTTCTCGAGCGCTATAACCAGCTTATCGATTAAAAAGGGAAGATTAATTTTCAAGGATCGATTTAAAATCGGAGGAAATCGAGGCTGAGGCTAAGATTATTAAATATTGTTTTTTCTCATTTCTTTATCTCAATTAATTATTTAGCTGTAATATTTATTTCATTTAATTTATTTTATTTTTGTTTTATTTTAGTTTGACGTTTTATCTCTAAACCCCCACTCTTTTATTTTTATTTTTGTTAGGAGACAGTCACGAGTCATGGGCACGCTCTTTGACGCAACGTTAAAGAGGAAGAAATGAAAGTAGATTATAGTAATCAGTCCCTGTGGAATCGACCCTACTACCTTATACTACTGTTTTGTATTATTTGTCGTAGGAATATTTATATTTAGTGGATTCGACACCCATCTAATTTTGGCGTCGTTACCGGGGATAGGTAACATTTTTCTAACTTTCGGTTGTTTTCTTTATGACATGATCTGAGCAGACACCTCTCAACGAATTGGAACCGGAGATAGAGAAATTATCCCGAAGGTTGAGAAAAGAAGCTCATGGAAAACGCCTACAGACAAAGTTTGAAGAAGAAGCTTTCACTAAAGAAATATTCGGAGACAAGGAAGCAAAGAAAATGGAAGATCAGAATCAAACTATTCGACAACTTGCAACAGTACCAGACAAACAACAGTAGTTGTGTATAACTTATCCAACTGGAGGAACACCATTCGAGTTAAAGTTGGGCTTGATCAATCTATTGCCCACTTTTCATGGGGTGCAAAACGAGAATCCACACAAGCACTTGAAGGAATTCCACATGGTGTGTACGAACATGAAACCTTAGGGAGTAACAGAAGACCAAATTAAACTTTGTGCATTTCCTTTTTCATTAGCTGACTCTACTAGAGAGTGGTTGTTTTATTTACCTCCAGGATCTGTTAACACATGGGCTGATATGTCTCATTTATTCCTTGACAAGTTTTTCCGAACAGCACGAGCAGTCGGGCTGAGACGAGATATAGTGGGAATTCAGCAAAAGGAGACTGAAATGCTCTACGACTTCTGAGAGCGATATAGAAAGTTGTGCGTAAGCTGCCCACAACACGGACTTTTCGAACAGTCACTGTTACAATTTTTCTATTAAGGACTACTCCCCATGGAGATGAAGATAATTGACACAGCTATTGAAGGAGCACTTGTCAACATGACTCCCCAAAGAGCAAGGGAGTTGATTTCAACGATGGCTACAAACTCTCAACAATTTCGACCGGCTACAGAACCTACTAGATAGGTTTTAGGTTAAGTACTCTGACTTTAGAAAATAAGATAGATAAACTCATTAATATTGTGCAGAATTTGCTTACAGATAAGTCAAACCAAATGAAGCTATGCGAAATTTGTACCATGTCAAATCACCTTACAGACTCATGTCCAATCTTACACGAGGATTCGACAGAAAAAGAAAATGCTGTCAAAAATTTTCCAGGTCCACTCCAAAGACGATATGATTCCTATTCGAACACATATAATGCGAGGTAAATGGACCATCTGAGTCTAAGTTATGGATCGAATCTTCAGTTCAATCAATCGTATCAGCAAAGGTTGCCTCTGAATCAACAGCCACCACCTCCAAAGACATCCTTGGAAGCTATTGTCGAAAGGTTAGCCACTAGTACTGAAAAATTTCAAGAAAAGACTAACTTGCATTTACAGGAGATAGACAAGCAGATGAGCAAATTGGCACTCACAATTAGTTGTTTGGTGTCTCAAGGAAGGCTATCATCCCAAACGAAACCAAACCCTCGACATAATGCAAGCGCTATTACGTTAAAGAGTGGTACCATCTTAGAACCCATGACTGCCACAAGTCGTGCCCATGACGCTGAATGCAAAAAATAGAAACCAGATTCAGAAGCTTCAATGGACTCAGCACCACCAAAACCACATATTGTACAACCTCCATTTTCAAGAAGGCTTGGTCGATGCAAAAAGGAGCGAGAAGAGAAAGAAATTTTAGAGATGTTGCGAAAGGTAGAAATCAATATTCTCTTACTCGATGCAATCAAACAGGTTCTGCGTTATGCAAAGTTCTTGAAAGAATTATGCATTGAAAAGAAGAAGCTTCAAGGAAACGAGTGGGTGAATATGGAGGAAAACGTCTCCATCGTGTTACAAAGAAAATTTTCGCCAAAGTGTAAGGATCAGGGTATGTTCTCAATTTCTTGCAAAATAGGTAATGTGAGCATTAAAAAAGCCATGTGTGACTTAGGAGCATCCATCAATGTTATGCCTTTATTTATTTTTAAATCCTTAAACGCTGGTCCTTTGAAAGAAACAGGGGTGATAATTCAGTTGGCGGACAGATCGTGTGTATATCTAGAAGGGTATTGGAAGATGTCCTCCTTAAGGTAAATGAGTTAATCTTTCCTGCAAATTTCTATATCATTGACATGGAGGATGATAACTCGAAGAACTCTTTTGATATTCTACTTGGAAGACCATTCCTAAGCACTGCTCATACGAAGATTGATGTTCGTGGTGGGACTCTCACTATGGAATTCGACGGTGAGGTTGTAAAATTTAATGTTTATGTAACAATGAGCCGACCTAGTACAATGTCGAATGTTTCTTGTGTTGATGTTGTTGAACTACTGATGAAATTGTATTTTGAATATTGTGAGGTAGATGGGTTACAAACTGTCTTCTGCAGTAGTTTAGACCTCGAAACTATGAAAAAACTGGAAGAACGCAAGAAGGGATTCGAGACCAATAGGCAAAAATCGAAACCTTTCTAAAAGGACTTTCAAGTGCACGTAATGGAAGGATTGACCTGCAATATGTCAAACGGATAACATTTAAGTTCGTCGAGCTAACGACATTAAACAAAAGCGCTATTTGGGAGGTAACCCAAATTCATTTTTAATTTTAATTTTTAATTTTCAAGTTTAATTTCAGTTGAATGAAGATTGTCGTTTAATCCATTTCATGTGTCATTTTCAGGGTGCATCGTGGCATTTTACGAAAATCCAGTATCAGTCGTGGCATGGGCACGCCTTGTCAAATTTCAATGTTGCCATGTGTTGAAACATACACCCAATATTGAACCAATCAAAACCAACCCGAACTGCCTAAACTATCCCCCACCTCATAAAAAACATAGGGAGTACACTTTGCCCAATCTTTTTCCATTATTTACATTTACACATTGAGGGCAATCTGGATTAAGTAGGGGGGATTCATTATGCATGCCATGATTTTTCTCTTTGCATATTGCTTATGATATTAATATTATTTGATAATTATTTTCATGATTGAATTCTTTCTTATGCTTCGTTCATTTGGATAATTAGAAGCTCGTGAATAATAATTGCTTATTTTTTTTATCAATACACATTTTGTAGAGTTGAAATTATTATGAGAAACATCAAACACTTCGTTAAATTAGAAACTTTTTTTTAGACTTGCTTAATAAGTACTCAATTTTATAAATAAATAAAGTGTGGATGTGAATAAATATATTTTGCCTTAGTTATGAGTGAAGATTCGGAAATGTGAACGAATTGAGTAACCGGGTTGAGGTACTTGGCTTGTCATCTCAATTCGCGTAAAAAGATTCGAGTGACGAACTGAAGCTTGTAACACTCCGCTAATTGAGCTGCATTATGTCTTAAAAAAATTTCAAAAAAAAAAAGAATATATATATATACGTATGTAAATTTGGGTACAATTAGCAAGTTTAATTAAGCTTAAATTTTTGTGAAGTGGTTGATTTTGTTCATAATTGTTGAAAGTCTATAAAATGTGTGTTGATTAAACATGAGCGATTATCTATTTTTGATCTTCTAATTGTTTGCATGAAACTTGGTTTAAGAATGAAATTCGATTTTGAAAAAAAAATTATCGAATAACATTAATATAGAGTAAACATTATGCTTGAGGACAAGCATAGGCTAAGTAGGGGGGATTTTGATAAGTGAATTATTTAAGCAATTTATTTGTGTATTTTGGATTAATTTTGAGGAAAGTACTTCTAATTTTCCACATTGTCTTATCAAGTACACAAATTGGTGTTTCTTCACCTAAATGCAAGCAAAAGTGGATTAAATTGAAGACATGTGTAAAGAGATGAGCTATATTCAAATTAGAGAGACATTGAGGGCTTAATTGCAAAGGAGTCCTTAGTTGAAGTGGTCAAATAAGCTTAGTCAAAGTTGTTTATTTTATTAATTTTGTTTTGATTAAATTTGTTATTTTCCTAATTTCATTTTGACTAAAATTATTTATTTTAAGCAAATAGGGTAATTTAGTTTAATAGGACTTAAGTTATTTTTAGTAACCAATTGTGTATAAATAAGGTTACTTGGATTCAATTGGGATGTACTTGAATATCCTTTGAAGCAATTAAGAAATTATCCCTTTTCTATTCTTCTTGTCTTTTTGCGTCAGACTAGTCTGCCATTTCCATCTCCATTTCATTCCCTTTTATAAATTTGTCCAATTGCTACATTAAACCCTCCCCTTTTCATCTTTCATATTCACAAGCAATCCATCACCATATCCATCCACCAAGCATGATTAAAATCATGCATCACTAAATTCTTTTTAGCCTTTGTCCGGTTATCACTCCGTCAAGAAATAATCGTGAGTTACGAAACCGTGCTAAAAACCTTTTTATCGTTACTCGCTATCACTCCGGTTTATGGGGTAGTACAAATTTGCCCCTTAAAGTTAATTCTACTTTCGATTCGAAAAGTGCAAGTTGGATCGAGATAGGTTGGCGTATAGTTGGGAGGTCAAATCGGTAGTGCTGTATTCGAGTTCCTATGAACAAATTGGCGTGTCCAAGTGGGAAGAAGCTAGTTGGATTCCGTCAAGGGAGGTATAGATCAGATGTAAACAACCCACGAGTTGAGGCCATTAATTCGAGTTGGGCTTTTCGGAACGCAAGGCTGTTGAAATCTTAAATCGCGAGCATGTACGACGTGGTTAGACATTCGGCAAGGGTCAGTTTGTAGGTCATACCGAAACTGACTACTAGAGGAAAAGTTGGCAATTGGGACGTTCTCGAGCGCTATAACCAGCTTATCGATTAAAAAGGGAAGATTAATTTTCAAGGATTGATTCAAGATCAGAGGAAACCGAGGCTAAGGCTAAGCTTATTAAATATCGTTTTTTCTCATTTTTTTTTCTCGATTAATTATTTAGCAGTAATATTTATTTCATTTATTTTATTTTATTTTTTTATTTTAGTTTGACGCTTTATCTTTAAACTCCCACTATTTTATTTTTATTTTTGTTAGGAGATAGTCACGAGTCGTGGGCACGCTCTTTGACACGACGTTCAAGAGGAAGACACAAAAGTATATTACAGCAACTAGTCCCTGTGGAATCAACCCTACTGCCTTATACTACTGTTTTGTATTATTTGTCGTAGGAATATTTATATTTGGTGGATTCGACACCCATCAGTTCCACAAAATTTTCACTCATTCTCCATTTTGGGGTTCAACTTTTTTTTTGTATATGTTATTAGTAAACATAAAATGGTGCCACGTCATTATCAAATAATTTGGTTACTGAGTCATTAATAGATTCGGACATTGGAGAAGAAATACACTGTGCAAGTTTGTCGAGGAAGCTTGCGATCAGATTAGAAAATAACTAGGTTTGGTCGAGGATTATAAAGACCAGGTAATTATCGGTGACCTGTTCAATTTAGAAATTTGAATTTTTTTTTTTTTGATTGTGTTGGAAACATTTGTTTAGAAAATGATTTTTTTGGACAACAAAAACTTTAAAAGTTTCTAAAACCAAGCAGTAATCATATTTATAACGACAAACCCTTTCACCAATATCATACTTGTGTTCTGAAATAGGCGGTCTAAGTTGTTCCTTAGCACTCTACCAACACGATATTCTCAACTATTCACAAACCTCGGCTAGTTAAAGTATGGGCTCTAATCCATGAACTGAAGAAAACTTTCTATTGATGTTGTAGTGGGAAATACCAATGTCTCTTTATCGGCCAAAAATTGAAAAGTAAACACACAAATTTAGATTTTTTTTGGATAATAAATCTCAATTAATTTTGACAATGTCGATGCTTCACATTGTGCGTAATCGACCAAGCCTATAAGCTCTATTTATAGAAAAATCCCAAGGGTCTTAGTCGAACAAGAAGAAGAAAAACTAATAACATTTTAAGAGAGAATACACATAATTCTCTAGAAGAAATATCTATGGGCTTCAACACCCTCTCTCTAGAGCTAGGGTTGTTGCTCATCTTATGTGTGATAGGCTTATCTCATGTATTGGGTATAAGTATATGTGTTATTTAGAAATTTATTCGATGCATATAATTTAACCAACCAAATAAACAATTTTCTATTTCCTAAAATATTAATTAATTGAAATAAATTTTACTGATTCACACAATTAAATTATTTTGCCAACCTAGTTCTAATTTTGTTAAATCCATGAGGAGTTTACGCACTAGAATCTATGAGTAAATCAATTTAATTATCTTGTTCAACAAAACTGTGCTAATTAATTATTTAATTTTCACTTCAAACATCAGTTAAGTGATTACTATTAATTAAAGAATAATTCGACTAAATTAATTTAGTCTCTAAGTCATCTCTCTCTTATAATGAGAAAATACATTCACTACAGACAGTGATACATTCGATTTTATCCGTACCTTGTAAGTTAAGGTTCGAATTTTCAAATCATGAAATAACAAACATAATTTTTAATTTAAAATCATTTAATTTATTAAATTTTTAATATAATTTTTTTGAAAATATGAATAAATATGAATGAACAAATTGATAATTAAAATGGTAAACCAACATGATTTTGAAAATAACAAATAAATGTACGACGAAATAAACAAATTAAATTGAAACTAAATTATGACACCAAGTAAATAAAATAATACCAAAGCAAATAAAAGTAAGGTAAGACATGAAGCAAGTAAACAATCGTATATACATATTTAGTATATAAAGCAAGCAAAACAATATTAACAAATAAATATATAAAACCGTTTTTTATTAAAAACAAAACAGTGATAAAAAATTTGTTAAAAAATACTCAAAGTGCGAAAATGAATAAAGAAGATATTAAAACATATTAGAAAGAAAAAAATGAATCAAAACAAAATCAAAATAGTAATTTCATTTTAAAAATATTAAAAGATTTTTAAATAAAACCAATAAGGGTAATTTATAATATAAATATAAAAAAGGGTTAAGAAGTGAAAAGGGGTAAAATAAAATAAATGAGAATATGCAGGGACTTAAAGAGGAATTTCCCTCTTTACACTTTCTAAAAAAATTCTGCTACTGAAACGGCAATGTTTTAATTAGGATATTTAAATTAAAATTTCTAAAAAAAAAAAACCATTTCTTTAATTCTTTCTCCGAAAAATAGATTTTCCTTCTTTTTTCTTTGAGAACCTTTCCCTTCTCCGATCGTTCATCGCACCTTCGCCCACCGTGCTCCAACACTCCTCCGTCGCCTCCGATCGTTGTGAAACGCCGTACGCGGCGACAGGTAAGTTAAAACGACTCCTTTTGTTTTTTTTATTTAAAAATCGAGATTGAGTTTTTAGTACTCCGAATCCAAGCCAACGAAAATCAAATTTTTCTTTTTAATTTTTTTTTATAAAACTCCTAGATCTAAGTTTGATTTTTCCTTTTTCGATTTCAAATCTTTTTTTTTTTAATCTCTTTTTATTCGTTTTTTATTTTAAAACTTTTTTGTTATTATTTACAAAATCCCCAAATCTGGGATCGATTCCTTTTTCCTTTTTGAAATAAAAATTTGATTTCTTTTTTTTTATATTTTATTTAATTTTAAATCTAATAGTTTTAAAAAACACAAAATCAGATCTCTTGATCTTACCCTTTTTTAAAAATTCCTTTATAAATGTATTTTATTTTTTAAAACATATTTCTTTAATAAGTATAAATCGACAGTATGTAAAAAACGAATGTACAGAAAAATATAAACAGTAGTATACCTTCAAATGAAAATTGCTTATGGAATTTCTTTGGTTTTTCGAATATCTTGCTCTTTTTTACAACTGTTTTCTGATCAATTGTAGGTAAAAAATACAATGAAAAATTCGTGGCTCTTATAGCCATTTTTATTCTATTTTTTTATTGTTTCTTTCTTCTCTACAGGCATGGGTGATGGCAGGAGAACGTCCATTGGTGACGTTGTGTCAGAGGCGTGGTGGTATGTCAGAGGCGTGGTGGTATGGCAGTGGCAAGTTGGTGAAGGCAGTGTTACTGGTGGTGCTGACGTGGTAGCTTCTGAATGGAAGAGATGGAGGCGATAGCAGTAAGTTGCACATTTAGGGTTTCTGATTTTTGTATTTTTTGGGCCTTGGTCATGTAATTGGGCCATTGGGTTTTTAATTGTTTGGACTCAAAAATTTGTAAAAGGGACATTAATAAATTTAAACTTAAATTTCAAATAAATTTAAATTTAAATTCTGTTTGGGTCCAATTTGGTTTTGAGTTAGGCCCGATCAAAATTGGGCTCTAACAGCTACTCCTCTTTGCTCATTGCTGTGTAACAGGAACAGAGTAAAGACCAAAAGGAGGCCCAATTTTATCATGTCTCGTTTCTTCGACGCTCTTTCTTCAATTGGCTCACCCTCACTTTATCAGTCGTTCAACTTCATTACATCCGCTTCTCTACATCTTCGATGTTGTGATTCCTTCTTGCTCAAAGGAAAAAAATACAAAATTTTGCAACTGTGACTTCACTCAATTTACTTGCAAATTCAAGGAGATTGAGGTTTGTCATTGTAGTCTTTAATTCAATCCACTGACATTTCAGGTGTTTGGTGTTGTGGCTTCATCTCTTGGCCCACTTCTTTGTATTTCACCAGGAAGATGAGATTTGAAGTTCCACTCCACTCTAGTGCAACTTTAGAGAAATTGATATTCGCTTTTGTGATACGGTAGCTTGAATATCCCTTTTTGACTTTAGGGTAAAAGATGGGATTTGTGGTTTTAATCTGCCTCATGATTGGGGTAAGATGTTTTTTTTTTTAGAGAGATTGGATGTTGCAATCTGTCCCAGGTTCGAGGTAAGAGATTAACTGATGGTGATCTGCCCCAGGCCCGGGGTAAAAGATTAAATAGTTACAATCTGCCCTAGGCTTGGGGTAAGAGATTGGTTGACGGTGATCTGCCCCAAGCTCGAGGTAAAAGATCGGATGGCTGTAATCTACCCCAGGCTAAGAGTAAGAGATTGGCTGATGGTGATCTACCTCAGGCTCGGGGTAAAAGATCGGATGACTGTGATTTGCCCCATGATCGAGGTAAGAGATCGGATGGCTACATCTACCCCAAGCTCGGGGTAAGAGATTGGCTGACGGGGATCTGCCCTAGGGTCGGGGTAAAAGATCGGATGGCTATAATCTGCCCTAGGCTCGGGGTAAGAGATTGGCTGATAGTGATCTACCCTAAGCTCGGGGTAAAAGATCGGATAGCTGCAATCTACCTCAAGCTCGGGGTAAGAGATTGGCTGATGATGATATGCCCTAGGCTCAGGGTAAAAGATCGAATGACTATGATTTGCCACATGATCGGGGTAAGAGATCGAATGGCTGTAATTTGCTCAGACTTGGGATAAGAGATTGACTGATGATGATTTACCCCAAACTCGGGGTAAAAGATCAGATGGCTGCAATCTGCCCCAAGCTCAGGGTAAGAGATTAGTTGACGGTGATCTACCCCAGGCTGGGGGTAAGAGATGACGGTGATCTGCCCTAGGCTTGGGGTAAAAGATCGGATGGCTACAATCTACCTCAAGCACGAGGTAAGAGATTGGCTAATGGTGATCTGCCCCAGGCTCGGGGTAAGAGATTGGCTGACGGTGATCTACCACATGCTCGGGGTACAAGATCGAATGACTGCCATCTACCTTAAGCACAGGATAAAAGATTGGCTGATGGTGATCTGCCCCAAGCTCTAGGTAAAAGATCGGATGACTTCAATCTGTTTGAGGCTCAAGGTAAGAGATTGGCTGACAGTGATCTGCCCTAGGCTCGGGGTAAAAGATCGGATGGCTACAATTTACCTTAAGCAGGGGATAAGAGATTAGCTGATGGTGATTTGCCCCAAGCTCGAGGTAAAAGATCGGATAACTTCAATCTATCCCAAACTCGAGGTAAGAGATTGGCTAACGATGATCTGCCTCATGCTCAGGGTAAAAGATCAAATGGCTGCAATTTTCCCTAGGCACGAGGTAAGAGATTGACTGATAGGGATCTGTCCCAAGCTCGGGGTAAAAGATCGGATGACTTCAAACTGTCCTAGGCTCGGGGTAAGATATTGGCTGACGGTGATCTGCCCCAAGCTCGGGGTAAAAGATTGGATGGCTGCAATCTGCCCCAGGCACGGGGTAAGAGATTGGCTGATGGTGATATGTCCCAAGCTCGGGGTAAAAGATCGGATGACTTCAATCTGCCCCAGGCTCGAGGTAAAAGATTAGATGGCTGCAATCGACCCCAGGCTCGGGGTAAGAAATTGGCTGATGTAGTTTGAATCCAACTCCACTGTAACTTCAAGAAGATAGGATTTTATGTCGAAACTTCATCTTGCTTTTACTGCAACTTCAGAGAGATAAAGACTTGGTATTGTAGTTTGATCTGATCCATTATAACTTCGAGGTAAAAGATTCATTGTTAGGGCTTTAATCTACTCCTCTTCGTTTTTAGGGTAAAAGACACAATTACGGCTTTAATCTTTCCCGTCATGCTTCTAAGGTACTATGTTTATCGGTGTGGCCTCAATCTTCCCCATCATATTTCATGGTATCGGATTTGCCGTTACGGCCTCAATCCTTCTTATCACATCTTTTAAGATGTCGGGTTCGCCATTATGGCCTCAACCTTTCCCTTCCAATCTTCATGGTACCGGGTTTACCGTTGTGGCCTTAATATTTCTCATCGCATATTCATGGTATTGGATTCACCGTTGCGGCCTCAATCCTTCCCACCACATCTTCTAAGGTACCGGGTTCACTGTTACGGCCTCAACCTTTCCCTTCATGGTACCGAATTCACCATTGCGACCTCAATCCTTCTCATCACATCTTCTAAGGTACCGGATTCGTCGTTGCGACCTCAACCTTTCCCTTTAATCATCATGGTATCGGGTTCACCGTTATAGCCTCAACCTTTCCCATCATATTTCATGGTAACAGATTTACCGTTGAGGCCTCAATCCTTCCCATCACATCTTTTAAGGTACCGGGTTCACCATTGCGGCCTTAACCTTTCCCTTCAAATCTTCATGTTTCCTTGGTTCATTTCGCCATTAAATGGTAATGAAAACTATAGAATATGCTATATTGTTAGGATGCCATGATCAGGATGAATCAGATGCTCCTAAGCAGGTGAGTATAAGTGATGAACATAAAAATGTCATTTTTGAGAAATGATTTTATTTTTAGCCGACGTCGTATGTCGTTTGTTATTTGTCTAAGTCCTATCACTGATGTATTACGGTATCTTTGTCATGAAACATAAATAGGTAGTCATAATATGAACTATTTATTTCAAGACCCTTTTAACCATCGGGTTTGGTTATTTCCAACTAGTAGTCCCGTTTCAGGTTCCTGTACTATTTAGAAATTTTCCAGAATGATATGCAGAAATCCTTTTATTTCTATTGTAGACCATTAATCGTTATTTCAAATGCAAAGATGCTTGAACCAAGGTTATAAGGTGGATGAAATTGAATTTGATTGCAAACAAAGGTCACATGATTGAAAAGATCGTTGGCTCATTAATCACTATTTTGATGCAGAATTGCTTGAACATGGTCGCAAGGTGAATGAAATTTTATTGGAGGCAAGGCTCACATGAATGAGAAGATTAAAAATGAGCCATATTAGTCAAAAAGTTGTCAAACATAAATTGAGCAAAGAACAGAGTTAAGTGCCCCAGATATCAGAGTATGAGCTTCACTGAGCAAACTTGATGAGGACTATTCCGAGCTTGACATGTGTTCATGAAACTTAGAGTACTTCTTCGATGCTTCAAGGTGTAAAGTTCCTCCACCTTTCTACTTTTGAGGGAGAAGACCATTTCATGCCCCTTTCTTCGAAATTTAGCCGCCCTTTCAAGTTTTCAACTCAAACCTCCTTAGGTTTCGAGATGCTCTTTACGAGTTTTCACCTCGACCTCTCCTTTTTTTACCAATTTTTCTATTTTTTTCTTTTTCTTTTTCCCTTTTTCCTTTCTTTCTCTCTTTTTATTTTTTTTTCTTCATTGAATCCGAGTTCACGAAGTTGGGCAGGTCTTTATTGTCCATTTCGATCAAAATGAAAGCTTCTCCAAAAAAGACTTTCTTCACCTCATAGGGTCTTTCTCAATTCGATATTCATGTCCCTCGGATATCTTTTGTAAGCAAGATCCTTTTCAAAATAAGAGCTCTTTTGTGGAATTCTCTAAAGCAGATCCTTCTTTGTCGTAAACCGTTATCATCTGATCATGATGGATGAATTTAGTATCTTTTCTTCAATCAAGTTTAGCTGACTGCATTTGGATTGGATTCATTCTGCTTTATCAGCTCTGACAAAATCTGGAGGGAAAGAAACTCGACTTCTATGGGTAGGACAACTTTCATTCTAGTGAGAAAGGTATTGCCCCAGTGAATGTTCTGCTAGAAGCTCGATAAGCCTCGAAGAAAAATGGTGATTTCTCATGCCAAGCCTTTGTAAGTCTCTGCAATAAATCCTTTTGATGTTCTTTTTGGTCATCTCCAATGCCCCATTCACCTTTTTTTTTACGATGTAGTACTGAGTCGTGATACTTGTTATTGAATTGGCTGTAAACTTTTGCTATCGTGCTGTTGCTCAAATTCAAGTCATCGTCAGATAGGATTCTTTTTTGGCATTCCATATCAACATATAATCTCTTTTTTTCAATAATTTGCTTAGCTGTCGATTGGCATAGGAAGAAGTAATCTATGATCGTGAGGACGAATTGATGCTCATTAGAAACTCTTTTGCAAAGTTAGCTTGATGGTGTTTATGTTTCACATAGAAAAAGGCCACAACGTGGAAAGATGAAGGAGAATAAATTTTCAAGATGCCCTTTGCGAGTTTTCATCTTGACTTTTTCTTTCTTTTTTTTCCTTTTTTATTAGGTTTTAAAATGCCCCTTGTGGATTTTTTGACTCATCTTTTCTTCTTCTTCTTTTTCTTTTTTGATTTTCTTTTTGATAACACGTCAAGCCTTAAATTTTTGAAGTTTCTATTGAATTGGATTGCATTCTTCCTTTATGGGAGTCTGTGTGTCACGACATCAATTCCTTAAACCTGGCATGCTTCGATAAGACCATGTGAAGACCTTTGGATTCTCGAGGCAGCTTGCCTTGTTTCCGCAAAGACAGTCTCGATTCTCACTTAAAATCACAACTCTTCGAGGTGATATTCGTTTTCAGTCTTGCTCAAATATCCGTAGCAGATCAGGAGACAAGTCACATCCTTGATCATTTTCAAAGTCTCAAAGTTTTTCTGGACACATGTCTTACTCAAAAGGGTCTAAGTCAACAGCAGTGTTGCTCGTGTCCTTGATATCAAGGAATCCAACATATATGGGTAAGAGAATGAATTTAAGAATGAACAATCATTTGGTATAAGTATGGCTGAAAAGAAATGCAAGATGTTTGCCAAGTGAGACACAAGAAATGCATCATTTTCATCGAAATAAAAGACAGTGGTCATGTGCCCTTTATAAAAGGATCCCTATTACTCTCAGACTTAAAGTGATAAGTGTGTTCTGAATATTTTTCTGGAAAAGTCCTAAAACTACAGGAAGCTCCTCCACATCTAGTTGTCCAAAACGCTTCCGAGGGTGTAGGGACGAACTCTCAACAGGTTCCACTCTTCACATGATTTTTGCTCAAGTTTCTATAATTCCCTATCTTGATTTATCGTGTTTCCTCTCAGCTTTCATTTAAGGTTGATGTCTCTCTCTCACACGAGTGTTTCAAATATGGGGGATTTCATTAAAATGCATGAAGTGCAATGCAAATGAATGGTAAAATGCATGCAAAAATGCGTTAATTCTAGTTAAATTCTGTTTAGAACAACTTTGCTAGAAAATAAATTCCTGTACATAAGGTAGATACATGTATGGTCGTGTCTTAATGCTCAAAGTCCTAATCTTCCAAGCTAATTTCCTCCAGTTTGATCCTGATTTCCAGTCCAAGGTGTAAATCTTGAATGGCTAAAGTCTTCAAATGGTTAGTCGTTTCTTGCTCTTGGTTGAGTCCTTGCTTGCGACATGGTTCTTATCTCAGACTTGCCCCTAAGAACGTTAGAGTCATTCCTCGTTTATTTCCAATTTCTTTAGCAAAGTCATCTTGTTTTTGTATAACCATAAATTCCTTCGAAGAGTAGTCCTCAATGAATGCTCAATAAGAGACTTTTTCGACTTTCCAAAATGGTGATGGAACCATACTAGCAAAAGTTGTGCACCAATACACCTTCTTTTACCCCTTTTTCAACAAGTGTTTAGTGGCTAAGATTGCTAGAACATGAGTGATTCTTTTGTCAAATCGGTCGAACAAATCTACAACCGTGCCCTCTACGTGCCCCAACACTTTAGGGAAGATGACTAACTCATACGAAGATGTTAACATTCTTTCTTACATCTAAGTGTACTATGTCTTGCAGGTTTTTCAAAGTAATACACTTGTTATCCTTTCTTCCCTTGATAAAAATCAATGCTCGCTCATCCAAAATAAGCCTTATGATTTTGAATCCTCGGGCTTCATAGCGTATTCTTCTACTTTATGTTCATGTTTCTAAAAGTGAAGCAACTAAGCTTGAGTAAGTAAGGCAAATCAACATATTCGAATTAGAACATTTGTCTCATACTTCTTTCAGCTCTTGCAAACTGTTATGGATTTCATTCATTTGGGTGTAATCCCAGGACTTTGATATGTGCCTCTTTGACAGGCAATCACCCTTCTATTGTTGTTTTTCTTTGACCACATACGCACGGCCACATTGACTTCTACCTTATCAAGGAATCCGTTTTCTTATGACTAGTTCTCTATTTGGCAATGGAACATGAATCAACACTTTTTTTTGTTTATGAAAATGCAATGCAAACAGATACAAAATAAATAAATTAGTATGATTAATACAGGAATAAAACTTGAAAATAAATTACAATTAAAAGCAAAGAGACAGGAATATAATTGTATCTCTTACCTTCTTCGTGTAACCACTAAAGGTTTGGCACAGTTCTACTTAAGGTAGGCTCTCATGGAATTATATGCAAGTTAATAAAATGTGTTGCTTATTAATGCACGTATGCATTAGAAAGGCATTTACTCATAACTCAGTTCTATTAGAAAACTTTACTAGAAAACAAGTTCCTTTACATAAGGCAGATCAGCATATGATCGTGTCTTAATCTTTGTAGAAAATCATCTAATTTTGCCCTGGTTTATCATTTTTGTCCAAAATGTCGGCTTAAATGGTTAAGTGATCAGTCACTTCTCGTAATTGGATCAAAGTTTGGTTCGTTGTGCGGTCTTCATTTCCATCTTTCTCGTCAGGCAAATCATCAATTTTTCGTCCTTCTTTTGACCATATACACACGACCATATTGCCTTCTACTTTATCAAGAAACTCATTTTCTTATGACCAGTTTTCTATTTAGTAATTGAGCTTAAATTCACACCTTTCCTTGTATGAGGATGCAATGCAAGCAACAATAAATAAAAAAAAAGAAAACACAAGTTAGTATGTTAACAAAATATATATATAAATAAAGAACCTAGGCCAGGGAGACTGCTAACAGTTTGGTGTAATTTCATCCTAAGGCAGGCACTTAAGGCTCACTACATGTGGTTTAGGTTCTAGAGTAAGGGTACCTTAACCAACAGATTCCTTAATCCTTACCCACGAGTTCGGTTTAGGGGGACATATTTCCCATCTATTTGCACGGAAGTGAAAACTTCACGAAAACATAGGTACGAATGTAATCCCAAAAATTATTCACTATCCTGCACGGAGGTGAAAACCTCACGAAGGAGTAGCTTCCCACTTCCACTTAAAAGGTGTAGTAACATATGCAAATGAATGCGAACTTATACTAGTAATAATATTATCATGGTATTTCATAGAAAATGCAAAGGATCATGTATATCAATTTAAATTGAGTTTTGAAATTTTTAACAAAAGGACCCGAAAATAATCGACTTTTGGCTTGACTCTCTTATTGTCCCTCAACACAGTTGCTAAGCTGTAAAAACGTTTTTTTTTAAAAAAACAGGTCTCAAAAAATATTTTAAAAATCGAAAATATAGGAGTCGCCACCAATCTTTTATTCTGTGTGATTGGATCACTACAAAACGTTTAAAATTCATTTTAAAAATATTTTGGTCTTCCAAGTCCAGAAAACGAGTTTGGGAGTTGGTTACGTGTGAGGAATGATTAGCACCCTCACACGCCCAAAATTGGTACCATGTCGATTATTTTAGGGTTTGAATTGTTAAAAGTTTGAAAACTCTAGAATGGATTAAAGTACGATCCTTGTATGCATGATTATCGAGCTTGAAGATCATTTTTATAAATCGAATCTTACAAGGAAGGCTCATTATCTTGAAGATCAAGAAAGGAAATCAGGTCTTGTAAGTTAGGGCACGACACCTCATGTTTTCAAAATCACAAGCTTTCCTATTTTTTAAATATCATGTTTTATTATTTTTTAAAGAAAAACAAAAGCATTTGAATATTTTGATTCGAAAAAATTCGCACCTAGTAAGTTACGGCTCGACTTTTCAAATCATGAAATAATGAACATAATTTTTATTTTAAAATCATTTAATTTATTAAAATTCTAATATAATTTTTTTGAAAAGATTAATAAATATGAATGAACAAATTGATAATTAAAATGGTAAACCAACATGATTTTGAAAATGACAAATAAATGTACGATGAAAGTAAACAAATTAAATTGAAACTAAATGATGACACCAAATAAATAAAATAATACCAAAGCAAATAAAAGTAAGGTAAGACATGAAACAAGTAAACAATCGTATATACATATTTAATAAATAAAGTAAGCAAAATAATATTAACAAATAAATATATAAAACATTTTTTTATTAAAAACAAAACAGTGATAAAAAATTTGTTAAAAAATATTCAAAGTGCGAAAATGAATAAAGAAGATACTAAAACATATTAGAAAGAAAAGAAATGAATCAAAACAAAAATCAAAATAGTAATTTCATTTTAGAAATATTAAAAGATTTTTAAATAAAACCAATAAGGGTAATTTATAATATAAATATAAAAGGGGGTTAAAATGTATTTTTTTTCCAATATTTCGCAATAAAATCAATTTTTTAATTTAAAAAAAAGGTTAAGAAGTGAAAAGGGGTAAAATAAAACAAATGAGAATATGCAGGGACTTAAAGAGGAATTTCTCCCTTTACATTGTTGAAGCCCAATTTTAACCGGGCCCGAGTGCTTGATTAAGCCTTTTATTTTAAGTTGGATTTAAATTGATTTAAATTTATTTTTAAATTTAAATTTACCTTAAATTTAAATTTATCTTTTTAAATTTAAATTTGCTTTAAATTTAAATTTAATTAAAATTTAAATTGATTTCAAAATTAATATTAAATTAAAAAACCAAAATAAATACAAAACCAAAGTTCAAATTACAATCTTGGACCCAATTAGGCCCAATAACAAAAGACCCAGATTGCCTAAGCCCAAATTTAGGGGCCCAATTTCAAATTGACCCAAACTAAATACCAATCTGCCCAACTAAGCCACCTGCTGCTGCCTTCATCCATGACCAATCAGAGAGCGTCACGTCAGCGTTGCCACCTCCAGCTTCAACTTGCTTCTGCACCGCCCGACTGCCATAGCCACCACTATCATTTTAACTGCAAGGAAAAGATGCACATTTAGTTGCATAAAACAAAAGGAAATCATTGTAAATATTGGCTATAAAGCCAAGATTGAAAATCATTGTAAGGTTACGAACCCTTTTTCAAAAATCAATACACGAAAATCATTGTAAGGTTACGAACCCTTTTTCAAAAATCAATACACAGTTACAAACTCTTGAAACTTGCAAATCACTACAAAAATAAACTTTTGAACCACTGGCACATCAAAGCAGGAGCAGTTTATAGCGAGCAGAGGTACCAATTGTTACCAGAATACAAAGTATTGAATACTTTCAAGGTACAGTTAATACATACACTGATTATTAATTGCTGTTATTATTTGATCAAATTTCAAATGTTTTGTTATTAATATATTAATGCACTTGCTGTTTTATTATTACTACCAATAACTTTCATTAATAATAATAATAATAATTATTATTATTATTATATTATTATTTTAGTAAAAAGAAAGTTGAAACGTTTTACCCTGAACTGAATCGGTTACCACCGCCGGAGCCGAGCACAGCTTTCCCCACACCGTCGCCGTCACCATGGTTTCGATCTAATAAAAAAACAACATATTAATAAAAACGAACGCCTTGACGGATCCAAACAGAAGAAAATGGAGGTAAAAAAGGAGTATATGGATTTTGATCCAGATCGAAGATTTTAATAAAATGTATAAAAAAGGAACACAATTCACCTTACAAAGAATTCTGAGGGCCGATCTCAAAAGATAGAAACCCAGATCTGAAAAGAAAAAGAGTTTTTTAAAAAAGGGAGAGGAAATCGAGACTTTTTTTTTTAAAAAAAGGAAATGGTTAAAGGAAATCAAAACTCTTTTAAAAGAAAAAACGAGAAGAGATTTTACCTTCAGTTATGGCGCGTGGAAGGCGGGAGCTGCGACGCGTGCACCGGCGGGTGACGAGCGTTGAAGACGTGGTGGTTACGCGCACTGATCGGCGGCGCGCGTGTGGCGAAGATGGGGAGGACACCGGTTGGGGTTCGGCCAGCCTTGAAGAAGAAGGAGAGATGAGACGGTGAGTTGTTTTTTTGCAAAAAGAAAGAAGTAAAAATGAAAAAAAAAAAACCTAATTTGGGCTATTTATAAGCTTCCAAAACGGCGTCGTTTTGAGCTTTGACCCACGGTAGACCCGAATCCGACCCAATCCGCCTCAAGATCTGCGTTTTTTGTTAATGGTCTATTTATGCATTTGGTCCTTTCGCTTTTTCTGATTTTTACAATTTAGTCTTTTTCATATTTTTAATTAATTTCAAATCTGCCCAATAATTTTATTTTTATTTCAATTTAATCTCTTGACCTTTTGAAACCCCCAGAAGCTGCCACGTGTCAATATTTTGGTTTATTTATGCAATCGATCCCTCCCGTTTCATTTTTGTTTCAATTTTACCCCTAAATCAAGTTTTGTTTTATTATAAAATTGGCCTAGAAATTTTAAATGATTTTCAAATTAGTCCTTTGACTTCAGGATTCTTGAGAGGCTACCACGTGTCACTTGTTTTTGGTTTTATTGTCTTAAAGGTCCCTAAACTGTCCAAAAATTATATTTTGACCCCAAACTTTTTTTAAAATTATATTTTTACCCCCAAACTTTTTAAAATTCCATTTTTGACCCTAAACTTTTCAAAATTCCATTTTTAACCTTGAACTTTCTAAAAATTACACTTTTACCCTGTCGATCTTTCCAAAATCCCATTTTTTACCTCAACTTTTCCAAAAATTACCATTTTACCCCCGAACTTCCAAAAATTCCATTTTTAACCCTGAATTTTTCAAAAATTATCATTTCACCCCCAAACTTCCCAAAATTACATTTTCAACCCTAAAATTTCAAGAATTACCATTTTACCCCCAAACATCCAAAAATTCCATTTTTTTACCCTAATTTTTAATAAAATTACTAATTTACCCCCAAACTTCCCAAAATTACATTTTTAACCTCGATTTTTCTAAATATTACCATTTTACCCCCGAATGCCTAAAATTCTATTTTTAACCCTAAACTTTCCCAAAATTATCATTTTGCCCTCGAGTATCCAAAATTACCATTTTACCCCCGAGTATCCAAAAATCACTTTTTCAAACCCCAATTATTTTATTCTTCTTCCTCTTCAATATTTGTATTTAAATTTTAATTACTATGCATTTGTATTTCATATTTTTTTATTTTTGTATATAATTTATCTGCTTAATTATTTTGCTTCGTGTTATCTAATATCCAATATTAATTGCTCATTCATATTAAACTCACATATTTGTTTTCAAAATTGTTTTCATAAAAACTTTAAAATCGAGGTAATATTCTTTTATTTTGAGATTTGAAAATTTGTGCCTTAACTTACTAGGCACGATTTTTCTTCAAATTGGAATAATCAAATATCCTTAAATCAGGGCAATGTTTCTTTATCTCTAATTCTGAAAATTTGTACCTAAACTTACTAGGTGCGACTTTTTCAAAACGAGATAATCGAACATCCTTTTCCAAAGTTAAAAATTTTACGACAAAGGAAAGCTCGTTATTTCTGGATCTCAAAATGTTATGTCCTAACTCACTGGACGTGACTTTCTTCCTCGATCACTTTGAAATAGTGGGACTTCGAAACAAAATCGACTTCTTTTAAACGTAACTCATGCATTCAAGGATCATATTTTAAACTTTATTCGAGTTTTCAAAATTTTACAAACAAAACCCTAAGATAATCAATATGGTACCAATTTTGGGCGTATGAGGGTGCTAACCCTTCCTCATGCGTAACCGACTCCCGAAGTTGTTTTCTGGATTGCAAAGACCAAAATATTTTTCAAAATGGATTTAAAACGTTTTGTCGTGATCCAATCACACCATATAAAAAAGATTGGTGGAGACTCCCATTATTTTTCGATTTTAAGATAATTTTCAAAACATGTCGTTTTCCAAAAAGATGGTTTCGACATACACTTTCTAAAAAAATTCTGCTACTGAAAAGGTAGTGTTTTAATTAGGATATTTAAGTTAAAATTCCTACAAAAAAAAACCCATTTCATTAATTTTTTCTCCAAAAAAATAGATTTGCCTTCTTTTTTTCTCTAAGAACCTTTCCCTTCTCCGATTGTTCATCGCTCCTTCGCCCACCGTGCTCTGACACTCCTCTGTCACCTCCGATCGTTGTTAAACTCCGTACGCGGTGGCAGGTAAGTTAAAATGACTCCTTTTGCTATTTTTTTGTTTAAAAATCGAGATTGGGGTTTTTAGAACTCCGAATCCAAGCCAACGAAAATCAAAATTTTATTTTTAATTCTTTTATAAAACTCCTAGATCTAAGTTTGATTTTCCTTTTTCGATTTCAAATTTGTTTGTTTTTTTAATCTCTTTTTATTCATTTTTTATTTTAAAACTGTTTTGTTATTATTTACAAAATCCCCGGATTTGATATAGATTCCTTTTTCCTTTTTGAAATCAAAGTTTGATTTCTTTTTTTATATTTTATTTGATTTCGAATCTAATAGTTTTAAAAACTCAAAATCCAATCTCTTAATCTTACCCTTTTTTAGAAAGTCCTTTATAAATGTATTTTATTTTTTAAAACATATTTCTTTAATAAGTATAAATAGACAGTATTTAAAAAATGAATGTACAGAAAAATATAAACAGCAAAATACCTTCAAACGAAAATTGCTTCTGGAATTTCTTTGGTTTTTCGAATATCTTGCACTTTTTTACAACTGTTTTCTGATCGATTGTAGATAAAAAAATACAATGAAAAAATCGTGGCTCTTATAGCCATTTCTATTCTTTTTGTTTATTGTTTCTTTCTTCTCTGCAGGCATGGGTGATGGCAGGAGAACGTCCATTGGTGACGTTGTGTCAGAGGCGTGGTGGTATGGAAGTGGCAAGTTGGTGAGGGCGGTGTTGCTGGTGGTGCTGACGTGGTAGCATCTGAATGGAAGACATTGGACTACAATTCGAACGGATTAAAACAATGCAGTCATATCCCAAACCTTCCTTGCGATTTGAACATCTCCTGAGCCTTGGAACACAACTATTTAATTTATCAAATTTATTACATTAAATATCACGGTAAAGGCCTATTTTAGAAAAGAAATTAAAACTCTATTGTGCCTACCCTAGCTAGTTTTCTAAATATTTTTCCAACATGAACCCCGAATCAGAAAAGAAACCATGAATAAAATAGTTTCGAGCCAAACACACAAAGAAAAAGAGACTAACCTTTAAGAATCTAAAATCAAAAACTCCAAATCGCATCGAAAAATTTTGTTATCTTTATGTGATAATCGTAAAATACCCAAACATTACATATAATCTCGATGTAAATATCATTCCTTCCTACCAATCTCTTTATAGTTCCACAAAATTTTCAGTCATTCTCCATTTTGGGGTTCAACTTTTTTTTGTATATGTAATAAGTAAACATAAAATGGTGCGACGTCATTATCGAATAATTTGGTTACTGAGTCCTTAATAGATTCAGACATTGGAGAAGAAATACACTGAGCAAGTTTGTTAAAGATGGTTGGGATCAGATTAGAAAATAACTAGGTTTGGTCAAGGATTGTAAAGACCAGGTAATTATCGATGACCTGTTCAATTTAGAAATTAGAATTTTTTTTTATTGTGTTGGAAACATTCGTTTAGAAAATGATTTTCTTGAACAACAAAAACTTTAAAAGTTTCTAAAACCAAGCAGTAATCATATTTATAGTGACAAACCCTTTTACCAATATCATACTTGTGTTCTGGAATAGGCGATCTAAGTTGTTCCTCAACACTCTACCAACACGATATTCTCAACTATTCACAAACCTTGGCTAGTTAAAGTATGGGCTCTAATCCATGAACTGAGGAAAACTTTCTATTGATGTTGTAGTGGAAAATACCAATGTCTCTTTATGAGCCAAAAACTGAAAAGTAAACACTCAAATTTAGATTTTTTTTTGGATAATAAATCTCAATAAATTTTGACAGTATCGATGCTTCACATTGTGTGTGGTCGACCAAGCCTAAGAGCTCTATTTATAGAAAAATCGCAAGAGTCTTGGTTGAACAAGAAGAAGAAAAACTAATAACATTTTAAGAGAGAATACACATAATTCTCTAGAAGAAATATCTATGGGCTTCAACACCCTCTCTTTAGAGCTAGGGTTGTTGCCCATCTTATGTGTGATAGGCTTATCTCATGTATTGGGTATAAGTATATTTGTTATTTAGAAATTTAATCGATGCATATAATTTAACCAACCCAATAAACAATTTTCTATTTCCTAATATATTAATTAATTGAAATAAATTTTACTGATTCACATAATTAAATTATTTTGCCAACATAGTTCTAATTTTGTTAAATTCATGACGAGTTTACCACACTTGAATCTATGAGTAAATCAATTTAATTATCTTGTTCAACAAAACTGTGCTAATTAATTATTTAATTTTCACTTCAAACATCAATTTAGTGATTACAATTAATTAAAGAATAATTCGATTAAATTAATTTAGTCTCTAAGTCATCTCTCTCTTATAATGAGAAAGTACAGTCACTACGGATAGTGATACATTCAATCTTTATCCGTAATTCATCATTTTTATTGATTCATCTCATAATTCAAATGCAAATAGTCAAGGTTGTATAGAGCTAGTAGAGGGGCCTCAAATAGTTTGTAATTAATTGCCATGACCGAGCTCTCCTAATTATATATCATTACGAAAGTAACTTACCAAGTGCTCGTCCAATTAATTTGTCCAATCTGTGTTACCCTCATAGGATATCTTTAATCTCTTTAAGTTATATCCATTCACCCAAAATGATCTTATTATATCTCATATTAACCATCTCATCTTCTTTCGTTAAAAATGTAAAGTGAACAGAAAAAGAAATAAACTAATGTTAAAATATAATCATATGTTTAAGCAGACAAATAATACATGAATATGTTGTTCAAAAAATTTGGACGATAGAACTTTTATTTTATTTAGAATCTCGAATCTAATATTTTAATTTCCCTTTAAAAGTACTAAATTGGGTAGGACGCAAAGAGCTAGGTGCGTAGCTCCTTGATAAGTCTCAATTCAAGTCTTGTGTTTGATTTTTTCAGTTACATCACACTCTCCAAGAATCTGAGATTTCAAGAATAGAGAATAAAATCAATCAGTAGAAAGGTTGAAGACATTGGACTACAATTCGAATAGATTAAAATAATGCAGACATATCCTAAACCTTCCTTGTGATTTAAACATCTCCTGAGTCTTGGAACACAACTATTTAATTTATCAAATTTGTTACATTAAATATCATGGTAAAGGCCTACTTTAGAAAAGAAATTAAAACTCTATTGTGCCAACCCTAGCTAGTTTTCTAAATATTTTTCCAACATGAACCCCGAATCAGAAAAGAAACCATGAATAAAACAGTTTTGAGCCAAACACACAAAGAAAAAGAGACTAACCTTTGAGAATCTAAAATCAAAAACTCCAAATCGCATCAACAAATTTTGTGATCTTTCAGTTTTAAACGCAAAATACCTAGACATTACGTATAATCTCGACATAAATATCGTTCCTTTCTACTAATCTCTTTATAGTTCCACAAAATTTTCTCACTCTCCATTTTGGGGTTCAATTTTTTTTGTATATGTAATAAGTAAACATAAAATGGTGCCACGTCATTATCGAATAATTTGGTTACTGAGTCCTTAATAGATTCGGACATTCAAGAAGAAATACACTATGCAAGTTTGTCGAAGAAGCTTGGGATCAGATTAGAAAACAACAAGGTTTGGTCGAGGATTGTAAAGACCAGGTAATTATCGATGACCTATTCAATTTAGAAATTAGAAATTATTTTTGATTGTTGGAAACGTTCGTTTAGAAAATGATTTTCTTGAATAACAAAAACTTTAAAAGTTTCTAAAACCAAGCAGTAATCATATTTATAGCGACAAACCCTTTTACCAAAATCATACTTGTGTTCTGAAATAGGCAATCTAAGTTGTTCCTCAGCACTCTTCCAACACGATCTTCTCAACTATTCACAAACCTCGACTAGTTAAAGTGTGGGATCTAATCAATGAACTGATGAAAACCTTCTATAGATGTTGTAGTGGGAAATACCAATGTCTCTTTATGGGCAAAAAACTGAAAAGTAAACACTCAAATTTAGATTTTTTTTGGATAATAAATCTCAATATATTTTGGCTGTGTCGATACTTCACATCGTGTGTGGTTGACCAAGCCTATGAGCTCTATTTATAGAAAAATCACAAGAGTCTTGGTCACATAATTCTCTAGTAGAAATATCTATTGGCTTCAACATCCTCTCTTTAGAGCCAGGTTTGTTGCCCATCTTATGTGTGATGGGCTTATCTCATGTATTGTGTATAAGTATATGTGTTATTTAGAAATTGAATCAATGCATATAATTTAACCAATCAAATAAACAATTTTCTCTTTTCCAAAATATTAATTAATTAATTAAAATAAATTTTACATATTCACACAATTAAATTATTTTCCCAACCTAGTGCTAATTTTGTCAAATTCATGACGAGTTTACCACATTAGACTCTATGAGTAAATCAATTTAATTATCTTGTTCAACAAAATTGTGCTAATTAATTATTTAATTTTCACTTCAAACATCAGTTAAGTGATTACTATTAATTAATAAATAATTCGATTAAGTTAATTTAGTCTTTAAGTCATCTCTCTCTTATAACGAGAAAATACATTCACTACGGATAGTGATATATTTAATCTTTATCCGTAATTCATCATTTTCATTCATTCATCTCATCATTTCAAATGAAAATAGTCAAGATTGTATAGAGCTAGCAGAGGGGCCTACTAAATATATATTTATATATAAACCTTAAATATATATATATATAGAGAGAGAGAGAGAGAGCTCAAATAATTTGTAATTAATTGCCATAACTGAGCTCTCCTTATTATATATCATTACAAAAGCAACTTACCAAGTGCTCATCTAATGAATTTGTTGTATATGTGTTAGCCTGATAGGATATCCTTAATCTCTTTAAGTTATATCCGTTCACCCAAAATGATCTTATTATATCTCATGGTAGCCATCACATCTTCTTCCGTGAAAAATGTAAAGTAAACAGAAAAAGAAATAAACCAATGTAAAAATATAATCATATGTTTAAACACACAAATAATACATGAACATGTTGTTCAAAAATTTGGTCAATAGGAACTTTTATTTTGATTAGAATCTTAAATTTAATATTTTAATTTCCCTTAAAAAGTACTAAATTGGAAGATGATTTTTATAAATATATATATTTAGATAAAGAAAATTTCAATAATTTTATCCAATTCAATACAGAAACTCAGGAATGGTTTTGTTATGAGTTTAAACAAACAAAATTTTATCACATTTCAACTCTTTGTATTGAAGTGTATATTAAAACCATTGAATTATAGCCAAAGTTTATTAATAGAAAAGAATTAAAATGAAAAGGTTTATATAATATGAATAAATATATCATTTACAATTGCATTGAATTTGTTGGTATCCTTTACGCTTTAGCACTAGGGGTTTTTAAGACAGGGCTGGAACATGGAATCGGGTTTAATTTGCCACCAGTTTTAGGCTTGACATTCAAAAATGGGGATGTTGTGGGTTCAGTTCCAATGGGCTTAATATCATTGTCTGCAAGTTCCACATTTTGACATGGAAAAGCACCGCTGCAAATAATCTTGACAGCTTCTTGAAGCGTAGATGTGCCATGGATGTTCTTGAAGCTAATGTTGCTTAGTTTAACTTTTGATTACGCCTGCATCAATACAATAATGATTCAATGATCGATTAAATATTCACTCTATTAAGATTTTGATAAGAATGTACATATCGATTAAATATTCACTCTATTAGGATTTTGATAAGAATGTACATAAATTTATCTTGCATTTATTCCATGGGTAATATTTTTGATCAATTAGGACAGGGAAAGTGACATTAGTCAAGGTAATATCCTCAAAATGTATATTTGATGTTGTCCCAGGATATTCACCTGGCCAAGATTTGATTCGAACGCCATTTGAAGTATTAGTCATGGTGCACTTTGAGACTTTAATTCCCTCAACTAGCTCTTCATTAACTTTCCAAGACTACTGATACTTATACCATGTCCTGGTCCACAAGTTACTCCATTGATGTCCACATTTTTAGTGCCCTCACCAGTTTTAATGTCAATGCTAATAATTTTGACCCCGTTTGATTGGCCCATGTGAATCTCATCTGTGTTTGGGCTATTTGTCGGTGCCTCTACCTTGAAACCTTCCAACGTAATGTTTTTGCATCCCAAAATATTAACGTGGAATGGTTTACTGTCTTTGCTAGTTATATCTTGTATCAATGTGTTGGTCAAAAAGTCAAACCTTATATTTTGTTTAATTTTGGAGTTAACAAAGTAACACATAAAAAAAGATGTTAGTTTATAATTGTATTTTAATAAGAAGAAGAAGAATAATAAGAATAAAGAAATTCTGGCATGAGGGAAGAAACCTTACAATGGGAAGTGCGGGACAAAAGTCATGTTCGGCGCAACATTTCCTCTCATAAGCAACGGTTCCCTGACCATTGAAAATTTCTCTGTTAGACATTTTGAAATTTTCAATTCTACTAAAGCTAACCCATTCAAGGTCCTTGAAAGCTTTCGGGTCAGTCGATGCCTATATAGTGCCCTAAACTTGAACTTCAATAGGAGCCTTGCAAGGACCTTCTAAGGTTACTTTTGTTAATAAATATGTCCCTTTAGGAATCAAAATTGTTGATGGGGTTATAGAGGCACATGCTTCTTTCCAAGCATCCAACAATGGCTAAAATGAAATGAATAAAGACATCAGATTGAAATATAGGTTTTTTCATATTTTCACCTTTGAGGTACAAAGTTGAGAGCAATTTACTTGCCTTACTCAAATTCGTTTTCCCGTCACCTTTTGTGCCAAACTTGGCAACATCAATAGCACCTGATTGAACTTTAGCGACTGAAATGAATAATAATAAAAGTACAGACATGGCGGGAACAATATTAAGGTGTTGTGCCATATTTTTATTTGGTTCTGAAATTAAAGGAAGAATGGTTTTACCTTTAGTTTTGTTCCAAATATATAGAAAGTTTGAGAAAATAACAACCAACCAAATATATTATAATTTAATCAATGTGGAAAAGTCATATGGCCAAGCATCAATTTCTATGATTAGCTTGTTTCTTTAATATCAACTTGGCATAGTTAGATAAATTTGTGGTCAATTTTTTCACAACTTGAATAATTCAAACCATGTGAAAGGATTTTATTATGGAAAGATTGAAAAGAATTATTTTACGTTGTCTTTAAAATAATATCTTTACTAGTTCGTGTAGAATATAATTATGTTCCATTCAATTTATAAATGTTATTTCGAAAAATATAATCCTAATTATTCTATAAAAAATGTTGATACAAGAATGTGATTTGGTGGTTGATGAAGGTTCACACCATATTGTCGAAAGTCATACTGCTGGTTTTTTACACTCTTTTCAATCACTGTTTTCTTGGCCCTATAACACCTAGTCGAGCTAACATTCACCCTGGACTTCACCCAGGTAACAATTATTAGTGAAAACATGATGAGCATTTGACTTCTCTTTTCAAATAGATTTACTTTTATCTTTTACTTTCCTCAATTTCTCTAGAGCATCTTGTAATTTCTTATCATCATCCCCATCTAACAAGTATCTAATTTCAAAAAGCATGCCTCTTCATCACCAACACCATCCCCTTCATTTTCACCTTTTTTCGAATCCTCAGCTTCACCTTTACCCTTATCCTCACCCCTCATTCTGGAAGATACAAAGTGATCAAGAGATAAAATGGATCGAATTAGTGGGAAAACGTCTAACCTAAAAAGATGATAGGCATTCTATGATAGTAACATGCATTTAACAACATCAATGGAGAAAGCATTCTACATTTAGCTTTCGTAATATTAAATATTGGAGAGACCGATCATGGTACTTTTAGTTGATTGAATATACAACTAAATAAATTCTGAATTATAATTTATTAAAGCCATAATTATATATGTATGATCGATCTCTCTGCTAGCTCAATATAACTCTAAGCTGATTGCATAATAAGAACTGGTTGAATGTATGGATGAAAACGACATATTCAAAATAGGTGACATGAATTACAATTCAATGAAAATTCAATTTCTTGAGAATGGAAAAGATGACACATAATTAAATTAATTCCTTTGTTTTGTTTTTAATTGAATGAATAAAGTAAATAAATAAGTCCAAAGTGAAAATTAAATTATGTAGTTAATCTAGTTAATATAGTTTACAGGATTCTATCAAAATTTAAATTGGGTTTTGTAAATTAAGTAGTGGAAATAGTTTAATTTAATTAAATAATTAATTTCAAAAAATTAATTCATGGAAGAATATATGCTATTGGGTTAGATAATCATATGGTCTTGATTTTTTATTTAAGTCAAGAGAGGTAAGCTCATATAATTAAATTAGGCTAGGATTAGCCCAAATAGCCCATTAAGGTAAGTATAAAAGGGAATTATCCCTTGGAGTTGCTGGCCATGGGATGAAAAATGTCCAGTTAGATTTTAGTTCTTCTAAATTAATTATTTTATTTACCTAGATATAAATATAACTCTTGCATATGTTTCTCTATCAACACCAAATTGATGTAAAAAACCAAGGACAATATATACTAAGAGAAAACTTTGTTGAAATTTATTGAAAAATTAGTTAAATTCTATTTTCTTTGAACTCAAATCAGTTCTATCTTTTTAGACTTTGGAATTTATATTTTTAAGATTATAATGACATTCATCTAGCAATAATAATTCAAGTATATGAGTTGTTTTCGATTGGGTAGAACACAAAGAGCTAGTTGAAATACCTCCTTGATTAGTCTCGGTTTACATCTTGTTTTCAGTTTTGGGTAGGACGCAAAGAGCTAGGCGCACAGCTCCTTGATAAGTCTCAATTCAAGTCTTGTGTTTGATTTTTTCAGTTACGTCAATCTCTCCAAGAATCTGAGATTTCAAGAATAGGGAATAAAATCGTTCAGTAGAAAGGTTGAAGACATTGGACTACAATTCGAACCGATTAAAACAATGAAGGCATATCCCAAACCTTCCTTGTGATTTGGACATCTCTTGAGCCTTGGAACACAACTATTTAATTTATCAAATTTATTACTTTAAATGTCACGGTAAAGGCCTATTTTAGAAAAGAAATTAAAACTCTATTGTGTCCACCCTAACTAGTTTTCTAAATATTTTTCCAACATGAACCCCGAATCAAAAAAGAAACCATGAATAAAAAAATTTCGAGCCAAACACTCAAAGAAAAAGGGACTAACCTTCGAGAATCTAAAATCAAAAACTACAGACCGCAACAACAAATTTCGTGATCTTTAAGTGATAATCGCAAAATATGCAAACTTACGTATAATCTCGACGTAAATATCATTCCTTTCTACTAATCTCTTTATAGTTCCACAAAATTTTCTCTCATTCTCCATTTTCGGGTTCAATTTTTTTATATGTAATAACTAAACATAAAATGGTGCCATGTCATTATCGAATAATTTGATTACTAAGTACTTAATAGATTCGGACATTGGAGAACAAATACACTGTTCAAGTTTGTCATAGAAGCTTGGGATAAAATTAGAAAATAACCAGGTTTGCTCGAGGATTGTAAAGACCAGGTAATTATCGGTGACCTATTCAATTTAGAAATTAGAAATTATTTTTGGTTGTGTTGGAAACATTCGTTTAGAAAATGATTTTTTTGAACAACAAAAACTTTAAAAGTTTCTAAAACCAAGCAGTAATCATATTTATAGCGACAAACCCTTTTACCAAAATCATATTGTGTTCTAGAATAGGCGGTCTAAGTTATTCCTCAGCACTCTACCAACACGATCTTCTCAGCTCTCACAAACCTCGGCTAGTTAAAGTGTGGGCTCTAATCGATGAACTAATGAAAACTTTCTATTGATTTTGTAGTGGGAAATACCAATGTCTATTTATGGGTCAAATTGAAAAGTAAACACTCAAATTTAGATAATTTTTTGGATAATAAATCTCAATAAATTTTGGCAGTGTCTATGATTCTAATTGTGTGTGGTTGACCAAGCCTATGAGCTCTATTTATAGAAAAATTGCAAGAGTCTTGGTCGAACAAGAAGAAGAAAAACTAATAACATTTTAAGAGAGAATACACATAATTCTCTAGTAGAAATATCTATGGGCTTCAACACCCTCTCTTTAGAGCTAAGGTTGTTGCCCATCTTATGTGTGATGGGCTTATCTCATGGATTGGGTATAAGTATATGTGTTATTTAGAAATTTAATAGATGCATATAATTTAACCAACCAAATAAACAATTTTCTATTTCCCAAAATATTAATTAATTAATTAATTGAAATAAATTTTACTGATTCACACAATTAAATTATTTTCCTAACCTAGTTCTAATTTTGTTAAATTTATGACGGGTTTACCACACTAGAATCTATGAGTAAATCAATTTAATTATCTTGTTCAACAATACTGTGCTAATTAATTATTTAATTTTCACTTCAAACATCAGTTAAGTGATTACTATTAATTAAAGAATAATTCGATTAAACTAATTTAGTCTCTAAGTCATCTCTCTCTTATAACGAGAAAATACATTCACTACGGATAATGATACATTCGATCTTTATCCGTAATTCATCATTTTTATTCATTCATCTCATCAATTCAAATGCAAACCGTCAAGGTTGTATAGAGCTAGTAGAGGGACCTACTAAAAATATATATCTTTATATGATTAGAGCTCAAATAGTTTGTAATTAATTGCCATGATCGAGCTCTCCGTATTATATATCATTACGAAAGCAACTTACCAAGTGCTTGTCCAATGAATTTGTCGTATGTGTGTTAGTCTCATAGGATATTCTTAATCTCTTTAAGTTATATCCGTTCACCCAAAATGATCTTATTATATCTCATGGTAACCATCACATTTTCTCGTGAAAAATGTAAAGTGAACAGAAAAAGAAATAAACCAATGTAAAAATATAATCGTATGTTTAAGCACACAAATAATACATGAATATGTTGTTCAATAATTTTGGATGATAGCACTTTTATTTTAATTATAATCTCGAATTTATTATTTTAATTTCCCTTAAAATAACTAAATTGGAAGATGGTTTTATAAATATATATATATATATTTAGATAAAGAAAATTTCAATAATTTTATCCAATTCAGTATAGAAACTCATGAATGGTTTTGTTATGAATTTAAATGAACAAAATTTTATCACATTTCGGCTCTTTGTATTGAAGTGTATATTAAAACCATTGAATTTATAGCCAAATTTTATTAACAGAAAAGAATTAAAATGAAAAGAATTGTGTTTATATAATATGAATAAATATATCATTTACAATTGCATTGAATTTGTTGGTATCCTTTAAGCTTTGGCGTCAGAGGTTTTTGAGAGAGGGCTGGAACATGGAATCGGGTTTAATTTGCCACTAGTTTTAGGCTTGACATTCAAACATGGGGATGTTGCGGGTTTAGTTCCAGTGTGCTTAATATCAATTTCCGCAAGTTCCACATTTTAACATGAAAAAGCGCCACTACAAATAATATTGATAGCTTTTGGAAGCGCAGATGTGCCATGGATGTTCTTGAAGCTAATGTTGCTTAGTTTAACTTTCGAATGTCGACAATTACAGTGTTCACACAAAGTCCACGTAGCACGGCCTTGATCAGCAAGATCAACCTCGACTCTTGTAGCTTGTCTATCTTGACCACGACCACCAGTAACACTTTGTCTAAATCTACCGAAACGACCTCTTTTACCCTTACGACCAGAACCACTAGCAACATCGGTCGTCCTCTTAATAGCTTTAGGCTCCTCCCCCGAAGTCTCCTCAAGTGCACGAGCCTTCTCAACTAACTCGTTAAAGGTCTCAGTACTCTAAGCAACCAAATAAAGCTTAATAACGCGGTTCAGTCTGAACTTGAACCTTTTACTATGGCTCACCTCATCAGCCACCAACTCAGGAGTGTATTAGCTCAACCAAACAAACTCAGCCTCGTACTCGTCTACTAACAGAGTACCTTGGACAAGATCCATAAACTTCAATCTCCTAGACTCAAGATACTGCTCGCAATGAACTTCCTTCGAAACGACGATAAGAAGAAGTCCCAAGTCAAACAATCCGGCTCAGTACCCCTCTCAATAGTTAACCACCATATGTGAGCTTTGTCCGTCAACAGAGATACGGCAGAACCCAACTTATCCTCATTAGAACAATCCATCTGACCGAGAATATAAACGACGCCCTTTAACCAATACTTGGCACGTCAAATCACCTCTCCTAACACCATGAAAGTCTTTACCACCTAGAGCTCGTAACTGCTCCAATGGCAAACCCTGATGAGCCAAAGCAACGTTGGCACCAGCGATACGTTGTAGTGCCCCGACCATCTCTGACATGAAGTGCTCAATGCGACCCATTTGAGCATCATCCCGTGACAGCGCATCATCCTCCATACCACCCGGATCACGACGCAGGGGCATAACGATTATTGTATACTAAATATAAGAGTAAAGAAAACGTATCAGGAGTGAGTAGTGGCAAGAGATCCAAGATTAACTAAGTACAGTTCTTATAGGGCATTGTGCTCCCAAATCCTACCCGAGTAACAATTTATATCGCAAAGAACATGCATAAGAAAAACATTCATTTTCAAACAATATAAACAACCAAACATCATAAATCCAATATCGCAATTATTTTAATATTCAACAACCTATGGCTAACCTAAGGTTCTCAACCTAACCTGGCTATGATACCACCAAATATGACACCCCAAACCCGACCAAGATGGACCGACCTGAATTCGAAGCATTACATTACCCACCTAAGTGACTCTCCGAGTAACAACCTCTCAGGACATGCCCCGACCTTATAACACCTTAATCTTATACGTAATTTAACACCAATTTTAATTTTCTTATATGTAAATTAACCTAAAGGCCTTTTCGTCATTTTACCACCTACAGTTAAACTATCCTGATTTTAGATCTAAACATTTACCAACCTTCTTTTAGTCAATTTATGTAAGCTTGAAAAATTTCAGCTTAATTCGAGTTTATTTACTATGTCTTATTCAAGTTTTAACATTAAGGACTAAATTGTAACATTTTCAAACTATCAGTACTATAATAAAATATTAAATTTAGTGTGTATCTAACAAATTTTATCAATTACAAGTCTAATCCTAAAATTTTACCAAGTTTCCTTATCATTTGAAGCACTAATTAGACTTATCAAGTTTCAGGACTAATTTGTAATTTAAACGGAGTAGAATACCAATTTAAAAAGACCAAAATTCCAAACCCCAACAACCCACAAGGTCGTGTGTCACCCTCACACGCCTGTGTGAAGACCATTACAGCTTTTTGTGCGAAAAATTTGTTTTTAAACTCGATTTTGCGAATTTTAATGGTCAATTAAACCTAATTTAGCTACGATTAAATGTCATAGATATTCATACACCAAAGAAATCCTATATTCGTTATCCAAGTGTGGACCCAACATTAACAGAAGAAAATAATTAAGAAAAATATGAATATGCGATACATTTAATCAAGGAAATAATCACCAGGAATGGTTTTTGAAGCAAATCGATTGCAATCTAACTAAAAAAAAAAAGAAACACAAAAAAGAAAGCCATTACTATAAAACCAAAAAAAAAAAAAAAGAACTCTTGAGAAGCCTGTAAAAAGTTTTAGCATCACAGAATCTATTAAAGAACCTGAGAATAATTTTGAATTGCTTTGTTGAAGCCACCATGATAAGCATGAACAACTTCATCTACAACATCCTCAATAATATCTCTTTGTTCCTTTAAAACCCCAAGCTCACTTTCACGATCTTTTGATGACAGGATACGGACAACATGAGGCAGTGAATCAAAACGTGCAGCAGCCCAACTCTCGCTTACTATTGAAAGGTCTTCCCTTAAATGCTGTATTTAATCATAAACGAACAGAAGACGAACATAAGAAAATCTTAATACATAAAACACAGCATTATTTGCTCGATAACAACAAACTAAGCTGTCTGCAAATCAGAATAATACCATCCAAGTAAAGTATCCTATACTAAAACAAGTAAAAAGCATTTTACTTTTCCAGCTCTACCAGCCTCAAGATGGTTGCCGAAACTTGCAACAAATTAAAAAACAATTTTGTTGCTGCTTTTATTATTTGATTTTTACTTCGGGATGAAAACTACTAAAAAAGGGATTGTTTGGAAAAAAAAAACATCTTTCAAATAATTAAGAAATAGTGTCACAAATTTTCCTTGAGATCAAAGCACCTGAATTTACAAGTATGTGAAAATAACAAAATTAGAATTGGTTTAGTCATTTATTTATTGTTGATCAATTACAGTTTTGCTTTTCGGCAATTTTTTACAGGTTATAAGCTTTAAAAATAAAGTAGCAAACGCCGCAACGAAACAGAGCTTTAAATCAACGACTAGAAGAAAAATGGAGTAAACTTACTTCTTTACCCGGAGGAAGCGGAAATCCATCAAACATCCCCATCTCACAAAACCTTTCACTTTCCCACGCTATAAAAAAAAGCGCGAACTATTAATCACAATAAACCCTTTAATCCCACCTGTAAAGGAAATAAAAAGAAAAGGTAAAAATATGTATATTTTATATATCACTAGCTAAATTCTTAGAGCTCCATACAGGAAAAGAGGAATGTTGAGCTGAATTACTTATAATAATAACAGAAAGGAATTATATTAAAAAGAAGTAACACATGCAGAATTTCCTTTACGTTAAATTTTCAATTGTTTTCTCAGTAAGCACACAAGTGATGCAGAAGAAAAATAAAAGCTCAAAATTGAGAGAAACACCTTCAGATCCTGCAACATCTAACCTGTAAAAGATTCTTGAAGATAAATCAATTTCAATTGTTATTTTCAATTGGACTTATTGCATCAGAATAGATCAATTTCAAGCATTGTAGAAAGTAAATTTATATCTCCAAATAAATAAAAACAAAGAAGATAAAATCTTAAACACAGAAATGTAAGTGATTCAATGAATTAAAACAGATCATAACAATATTCATTCAGATTTAACAAAATCTTTTTTTAACGAGAAAACAACATCGTGTCCTCTGAAAACGAACAAGAGCAAAGAAGCGAAACGGAACAGTGAATCAGTGATGAATAATAAAGAGAAAGTGAACTCTCGTTCATAGTTCAGATACCTGCTGAAAAGAAAAATGCTTTCGTTCCAAAGCGAGTTACTCATTCTAGACCGAGCTCGCCTGCGATTCGTCACAATCTTGAAATAGAAGAAGATGATGAAGATTGAGCTGAGCGATACTTGGAGGGTGAAGCTGTGAAATATTGATTATTTATTTATTTATTTACTTTTTAAAGGGTCTTTAATTCAGATTTTTTATTAAAAATGGGAAACAACACTCTATTTCCGGTACTGAAAAGAATGTTTCTACGTATTTTGGTCTAATTTTAAATTTCATCCCTCTATTTTATTTAGTTAAAATTAGTCCTTTTATTTTAATTTATCAATATTTGAACACATAGTTTATGAAATTTGAGAAACTAGTCCAATTGTTGGTAAACATGTGAACTTAAAATGTTGATTTTTGCTAATTTGTTTATATAACTTGTTATATGTTTATATGATTTTCATAACAATAATTTTACGACAAAGTTTAACAATGTTAACGTATTAAACTTATTTCTTAATTCACGTGAAGTAAAAAGACCAAAATTTGACAATTTAAAGTAAATAGACTATTTTTAGAGGGATAAAAGTAAGAATTAGACCAATTATTTTCATCAATATAGTTATTATTTAAAAATCTATTTATTGAATAAAAATAATTTATTTTTAAATCATTTCAAATTTTGCTACAAGAGAAAAGTCACCGGCAGACAACAGAATAAAAAATCAAATTTTTTTGTTTAACTCGAGTATAAATTATATAATATTTGGAGTTATCCGAAAATTCGAATAAAAAAAATTACATCGTTTTGATAAATTTTTATCCATTAAATTAAAATGCAAAACCATTATCTTACTTATGTAGTTAAATATTTTTATACATCGACTACTAATTAAATAATCGATCTATATAAACATAACCTTTGAGTATAAATAATAAGATTCGTTAATGCGACTCGGAATTCGATTCGATTTGAAGAAAATTCAAATTGAATTTTAATTGCTAAAATAAAATTCGTCAACTCATCTAACTCAAAAAATTTTTAACTCGACTCGATCAAATATTAATACTCACCCCTAACCGCTTTGAGCCCTGGTCTAATGGAAATTTTAATTAGTAATCTTTTTAAAATTTTGATAATTCATTTTAAGCCTTTTAATTGTTGAAACAAATAAAATAATTATAATTTTAGTTTTTATAAAAAAGGATTTGATACAATATAATCCCAAATTAACACACAACCATAGTTTGTGGATTGATCTTACCACTTTGAAGATATGATGAATAATTTTTTTTTTTTTCAATTTATGAATAATAAATTTCAACAATCGATTTATTGCTCGTATGCTGTTTTTCACGACAATTTTACTAAAAAGGAAGCGAGGAAATTTCAAGAACAGGCAAGAACAATAAGAGTGAAAAAGCTGGAATTCAATTTTGATATTAAAAGAAAAAGACAATGAGACTATCAACCATATATGTATATACTCATTATATCTGTAGATAATTACAAAACTCAATCTTCATTTTCAAGCTAAACCCCACCTGTGTCACTTTCTCCCTTGCTTCTATCCAAATTGCCTTCACATCCTTCCAACCATTGTTCCAATTTAGATTCTTTATCAGCCTTGAAATCATTGTAATCTTCAGACACAAACAATATACTCTCACCGGACACTTCGACCTTCCGTTCTTCTCCATGGAGTTTATCCGCCGGTTGACATTGAACCGGCATCTGGGACTCGATTTCTATCGGTTCCTTCGACTCCAGTTGTGGCCACTGAAAATTATCAGGTATTGAACCAGTGCTGGCAGATCCAACCCGTATAGTCGGAGCAGGACACCGCACCGCGGTTTCTATCGGTTCCTTCGACTCGAGCTGCGGCCATTTAAAACCGCTCGTCTTCTCTCTTGCAGACTTGAATATGGTCGAAAAATAATTACTTCCATCTTGCTGCACATCTTCAGTACCATAAACCCAAGCCATTGGTCCCCAAGACATGGTTCTTCGCAGCGTAAAGCTCGAATCGGTACTGTCGATCAATCCCCGTTTCAGTTGTTTCGCCGATATTAACGTTAATGAATCCGTGATGTCCTTGATCATCTCATCGGAGATTGGGAAGCCGCATTGCTTCATGGAGCTGACCATGGTGATTGAGTCTTCCAAGTCTTGGGCGTGCAAAGTGGCTTCGCGGGACTTCTGGGCGAGGCGGTCGCTGAGGTTAAGGAGGTTGGGAACGGCGTCTCGTGTGTGCTTTTGAACGTATGAAAGACCCAACGACGGTTCGTTGGCGATGTACTTGATCATCTCTGCCAAGGATTCGGTTATCTCCACGAAGCCGTCCACGGTGGAGAATCCATTCATCTTGTTGAGGGTGAACCACGGTTCATCACTGCTTTCTCACAAATCTCGAGAACGGGAAATGCATATCAAAGTTTGGCATTGGAAACGTTAATACAAGTTTGGCATTGGAAATGTTAATTATTATTTTTTTATATATCTCATAATTCCCTTTATAAATTTGAGATTTAATCTTTTCATTTTAAGATTTTAAAATTCAAATTAAATTATTAAATTTTTTATAAATTTATTGACTTAAGAATTTGAAATTTAAAAAATTAAAAAAAAACTCATTTGATAAATAATTTTAACTATATTAAAAATTATATTTAAATTTTAAAATTTTAAAAATAACAAGACTAAATCTTTAAAAATAAAAATATAAAACCTAAAATTTAAATTTATTTAAAATTCTTACTTTCCCTTATTAACTTAAGCGAATTTCTTATAAATTATTTAGGGATTCGATTGTAACAATATAAAATTAAAAAATTTCCTAAATTAAATCGTTATTCAATTCATAACTTATGTCACTTTATTTAAATTTAATTTAATTGATATTTAGATATATCTCGATTATCAATTATACATTATCATAACTAGGAACAATTATAGATACTCTCGTGAATTAATTAATTTTGATTGTAATTATAATTCTACCTTAAATCAACAGCACCACCATATTTTTTATATTAATTCCTATACCAATTCATCGCTTTAGAACCCTAATTCATATTTTTCCCGAAAGGGTCTTAAACTCCTATGGATTCTTTTCTTTCTGGGAAAAAAAACTTTTCATTTATACCAAATCATTCCCACACAATTTTTCCAGGAAAAAAATACAAGCAGAAAGATTTTGAAATGTACGGTTTAATTCCACAGTTTACAATTTGTTCCTTTTAAGCAATTCATTCCTCCAAAAAAAAAAAAAAACTCAGAAAAACAAGCATAAAATTTTCAAATTCATTCATAATCATAACCAGCCATAAACAAAGAAAAATAGCAGAAACCCAAAAAGTCAAAACGCGATATCAACTTTGATCTGCTCGGTTGAAAAACGAGAGGGAAAACGACTTACCAAAAATCCCGCAAGTGGAACGGTTAAATTGCATAAGAAAAAGAAAATCTTCCAAGTTAATCAGAAATAGAAAGATTCAAAAACTTCAAACTTGAGCACATACACAAAAGGGGAATTTTGTTTTATAGCTTTATTTTGGTCTAATTTTTAATTCAATCCCTCTATTTTATAAAAGTTAAAAATTTAATCACTTTATTTTAATTTTTTAAAATTTGATCTCATACTAAAACTAGCTGATCAAATATCAATGGTTCTTGTAAAATCTGAATCTGCAAATTTGTTTAAATAATATAAAAAAGAAAAAGAAAAAGTGAATAATGGATTCGGATATTCTAATTAGAATTCATTATTAGCAATGACAAAACGAATTTAGATATCCATTACCGCAAAAATGAAGTGGATTTGGATTATTAATCGACATAATCCATTGCCATCAATTGAAAATTGAGAAATCGGTCCAATCAAGTAACACTACTAGACCATGACTTAGATCACTGACCTAAAAATCAACTGTTCATCAATTTTATAATGCCTGGAATCGACAGAAATCATCTGTTGAAGTTCTTTTATTTACCTAAAGATGGACTAATTTCTCAACTTTCATAAAATACGAGGATTGAATTATGATAAATTAAAAAAATAAAGAGGCTAACTTTTAAGTTTTCATAAAGTAATGGATGAAATTTATAATTTTACCATATCTTATTTTTGGAAAATTCTCTTCAAATCCGTCACTGTCTACACTTTACGAATCATTGTTTGGTGAGTCGTTTTCGGATATCGTACTGACAGGAGAATAGACCATCCTTATCCACAGACCAGAAAATTTGATTTTGTTGGAAATAAAATATTTTAAAACATCATATTATGTATTTTAAAATTAGAGGTGTCGATGATCGGGTTGGATTCGGATCTAAGATTGTTAGTTCTAATTCGGTCTAAAATTTTACCCTATGCCTGACCCGTCTTTTTCGTATTAATTTTTTATTTTTATATAATTTTTTTAAAAATATAATAAAAAATATTAAAAATAATAAAATAAATGTTTTCTAACAAATTAATTTTTTTTAAATTAATCCAACCGAACTATTTTGATCGAAATTTGTATGTTTTTGTTTTTTTGTTAGAAATAAAACCTATCAAAAAAATTGGTAATATTTATTTAATTGAATTATCAAATTAACCAAAATTAACTAAATTGATAATATATAATATTGGTTTTATGAAAGTTCTGAATTAACTAATAATCGAATTTTTAAAAAAAATTTAATTAACCTCCAATTAAAATAGATCGATTAACCGATCGATTAATTGAATTAGTTCAATTCAATTGATTAATTCGATTTTAACCGAAATTTAAATACTTTTAAATTTTCGTGTCGGGCTAGGTGACCCGACCTATATATAAATCTATTTAAAATATCTAATTGTTAAATTAGCTAAGTTTATTTATTCCGGATAAAATATTTCTAAAAAATTTCTACCTTCTTCAATGTTTGTTTCTAAAAAAGGTACGTTCGGCTCGAATAATAATATTTCAACGATTACTTGAAAGTAACTGTTTTCTTTTTGCAGTTGCATATGGACTTATTCTTGGTCAAAGCCCATTTTGAGGGTTTTTTACCCAGGTAATACAAAAAAAATAATTAATAATTAAAATAATATCCTCAAATTATTATTTATCAAAATGGTATGTTTAGTTAAGTGGAGGGACTTTAAGTGGCGACACTAAGGGATATTTTTGACACGTGTTTTTTAATTATTATTATTATTTTTATATATTTAAAAATAAAAAATATTATTTTATTAGTAGAGAGACTTAAAGTGGCGGTATTTGGGGGTTTTTTTCAAAAAAATACGAGAAAAATACGATAAAAAATACCTGACACCTAATGGAGGAACACGAAGTGGCGGCACCAATGGAGGAATATCAAGTGGCGGCACTAAGGGGTGTTTTGCCACTTGGCAGCACCCCATTGTGTCGTGTGTGTGTTTATTTTATTTTATTTGTGAAAATAAATTTGAGTGGTTGAAAATTTTTAAGGTTTGCGATAAAAATTAAATGAAATAAATTTTTTGTTATAAAATAAGAAAGGGGGAAGTAAATAAAATTTTTAGGGTTTGTGATAACCCTCCATTGGTGCCGCCACTTTGTGTTCCTCCACTAGGTGTCAAGTTTTTTTTATCGTATTTTTCTGAAAAAAAAACTCTTGAGTACCGCCACTTTAAGTCCCTCCACTAATAAAATAATATTTTTTTTATTTTTAAATATATAAAAATAAAAAAAATTAAAAAAAACACGTATCAAAAATATCCCTTAATGCCGCCACTTAAAATCCCTCCACTTAACTAAACATATTATTTTGGTAAATAATAAATTGATGATACTATTTTGGTTATTAATTATTTTTTTTTGTATTATATGGGTAAAAAATTCCCATTTTGACTTATGACAAAAAAGTCCTTATAGCACTAACAAAGCTAGTTTGTTTAGTAGCTTGCCTAGTAGTTAGCGGCACATCCGTAATTAATCCAAAGAACCAGGGCTAAAAACGAAAACCGAGTGAAACAAAATCCTTCGAAAGCAAGTAAACTAAAGGATAATCTCTAGAATACACAGGGGAAAACCAGGTGACACGTGCCAGCTGTCTCCTGGCGACGAAACATCAATCAAAACAACTCAGGATGCGACACGTGTCTTGCTTTTTTATAATCTTTTAAAACAAAAACAAATCCTAATCAATGAATATAAAAGGAGCAATAATATCTCCCGAAAACAAACTTTCAAGAGTTTTCCTCCTCTTCAAGTTCAAGATTTCACTTTCAAACGTTCAAAAAAGGGGAAAAAAAAATCCTTAAATTCAAGCTTGTTCATAGTTATTCGACTTTAGTTCTTTGTTCTTTTTTCTCTCTTCTTGGGCGTAGTTTGGTTTATTAGCCCCTGTTATTGTTTGAATTTTGTGGGAATTTTTTGGAAAATTTGGTATGGGTTTTACGGATAATCAAAACTCAGAGATGAGTTCATCTTTGTTTTCGGTTTCTTTACGTAAAAGGAAGAGACGGGACGGGTTATCAGTGGCGGATACTTTAAAGTTATGGAGTGAGAACTCACATGCCAAACAATCCAGTAAAGCGCCGGCGAAGGGTTCCAAGAAAGGGTGCATGAAGGGTAAAGGAGGGCCGCAGAACCGGAGCTGTAACTACAGAGGAGTACGGCAGCGTACATGGGGTAAGTGGGTAGCGGAAATCCGCGCTCCGAATAAAGGGAAACGTCTCTGGCTCGGCACTTTCCCTACTGCCGTCCAAGCCGCTTTGGCTTACGACGAAGCCGCCAAAGCCATGTACGGTGACAAGGCTATCCTTAACATGCCTCAGGGTTCGGATTCAGAGTCAGTCGCCACTCCTTCACATGGGTTTTCTCAGCCTACAAGAACAACAGCAGCCACTTCCGGTGGGTCTGAGTCCGCTATGGATGGTCCTGTTGATTCAGAAGCGCCGTCGACGAGTGGTCCAATGGATATGAAAGGTGAGGTTGATGATACAGATTATAGCTGGTTTGAAGAATTGGAACCGTTGGACTTCTTCGATGACATTCCGTTGAATTATGGAGGGAATAGAAGTGTGTGGGATAATTGGGAGCTTTTTAAAATGGATGAGTTAGCTTGACATGTTACAGATTTTGTACCCTTGTTTTTAAGTGAAATTATAGTCACAAAATAGTGTGTAAAACATAGCACCTATCTTCTCACAGTCTTCACTATATTTGTTGTTTTGTTCTTTTTAAGGTTTACCAATACACATGCTAATATTAGTATTAATATTAATTTTTTAAAAGAGTCTAATTTTAATATTAATACTTAAAAAGAATTGAACTATTATTTTTAACGAAAATATGAATTAAAATGTTACATTGTTAAAATTGTAGCTGGTGTTGTAATATACATGTATTTCTTGTCAGTTTTTGAATTTTTAACATTTTTTATCTTTATACAAATTTTAAATTATTTATCCACGTAAAATATAACTAAATTTGATCATGGATTGAACCATCAATCTATGCACGAAAAGTGATCATCGTTAGAACAGCTAAATTTAATATTATCCCTTAATTATTTAATAATTCATGTTTCAACATGCAAAGACTAAGTATGTCTGGATTTTACCATGAAGTGCAAACTTGTAAACTTGTTATAGAACTTGCAATAAAATTTTAGGAGTTTATTAAACTTGTAATAATTACATGCTATTATTTAAAAGAATTAAATAGGATCTCAGTGAAGTAATTGGCCTACTGCTCCACAGTGCAAATCCATATTCAACATTGAATCTTTGGGTTCAAAGCTCTCTTCAAACACAACAGATTAGCTCAAAGCCCCCTTTAATGGAGTAATACAATACAAAGCACAGTTTCAGTTGATAGATAGCTAAAGAACACCATAAACAATGTGAAATTTTCACGATCGAACTCGAGCAAGCCGTGCCCTTATCTCTTCTAGCTCTTCCTCATCATCGGCACCCTCCGCTATAGCTTCTTCCTATACAATTTATAAGAAATTGAGTTCCTTCAGCGTTTTGCAATATCAAGTGAATGAAAGGGGTTTAAAGTTACACATACCTCACGGGAAGTGCTTTCTTTTTGGGCAGATACCCTCACTCTTTCCTTCCGAACAGCTTCAGGAAGCTGTGCTGCAGTTTCACCGGCTATTTCCGAAAGAACCTTATCGACTTCTTCTTCGGTCTCTTCTTCGATATCTTCGGAATCCAGTGCTGAGTCAAGTGCATCATTTACCATTTCTTCAATAACACCTGCCTGCATGGTTGAACAGAGGCATTTATCTTGAAACAAAAAATAAGAAACTCAAAAAATATGTAGAGCATGTAGATGCTTCTCGCGTTGCACTTTGAGTCATTGTACTTTTAAAAGGAGACTACTATTAAATAGTATTCTAATTTCATTCTTTCAATCTATATCAGATACGGATACAGCACGGATATCGGTTGTTAACTTGAGACTTCGATTGGACACATCCAAAAATGAATTCCCCAACCAAGTTCACTTTTGAACAACTTTCAGTCGAAAAAACACCACTAAAAAACAAATCTTGAGGCAACATAGCAACTCCGAACAACAATAGTAGAATACCAAGTATCCTATGCTAGTGTCAATACCAAGGTGTTGACCACGATGGTAAATATTATGAAACAAAAACTGGCAAGTAAATGCAACAAAGTTACAAACTTGAAAATTACCTTGATCATTTCTTTGCTAAATTCTTGCATTGTGGCAGCCATTTGTGGAGCTTTCATGAGGTTGTTTACAAGTTTCATGACTTCAGCACTCTTGGACAAATGGCCAACAGTTCGAGCAATTGCTTCAAATACAATCCATCATAAAGAATATTTAGAAAGAAAAGCAGTTCTTCCAAAAAAACAGTAAAAATACATGTTCACTTATGTCAGATGATAAATCTAATACTACAAACATCGATATATTCAGGGAAATAAGCACGTGCCAACAACATTCTCAGCCTATGTTCAAATTAAAAATGTTTCCAGGTACCGGGGCATAAAAGAACCATTTGTAATGAATGCATGCACAGATTTCACTTGCATAAGTTGTCATACCAACACTTTCTCCAAGGTGCATTGATATTGAATTAAGCTGCGCTTTATTCTCATATAGACGGTTCACAGCTTTTCTCGACATTACAATTTCTTTTGCGAGTGCCTAAAGATGAATAAGATAACAACAAGAGCGTACATAAGAAATGACTCCTCAATGACAAGACAAATGCAAAATTATGGACATTAAAACATGCACATAAAGAAAATAGATGATTTTCACATATAATACATGTGCTAAGGCACATAGGTTTCATTAGATTGGACTACCCAACGAAAAGATGATCTTTTCATTATTCCAAAAATCAACATCTTTTGTGTTTTCAGTGTGCAGTTCCAGCTTAGAACCAATGATGAGTTACATCTACTGATCCTAAGATCGACTATAGAACTCATTGGACGAATACCTATTGGATGAATACTTAAGATCAGTAAGACTTGGGATAATCAAGCAGCATTCTTTTCGTATGAATGACCCATCATTTCATCTAATAAACCACAAAATCCAATTTACTTCAGCAATTTAAAGCATAAAGTCATTCTACACCATATTATGACCTAGATCCTTTTACAATGAACTTTAGATTCACAAGATGCCATGCTTAAGGGTGACTACATGAACTGATTGGTTCGCCTCAATGATCTTTTTATTTGCTAAAATAGAGGCAATCCCCATTGTTAGATGCCACTCTTAAGGGCAGCCGAATGAACCAACAGGTTCTCCTCGATTATCTTTAATGTAATTAAATAGCTCATCTTCCTAATCAAACCATTCCAATTATAAAACATTCAATTCCCTCAAAAACTATGACATGATTAATCTACATAGCTAAAGTTCCATTAAAAAAAAAAAACCCA